>JAAOEG020000025.1:9773058-9794898 GCA_011763625.2 Papilio bianor | reverse complement strand
AACACATTGGTACATAGCGGGATTCGAACCTGGACCTGCAGATTGCAAGTCAAGTGCTTAGCCCCTGAGCCACCGACGCTCTACCGAAAATATAATTATACCGAATTAGCAACCAAAAAAGTTCTAAGCTTCTATGTCTAAAAATGACAAACTTACATACGACTTTCTACCCAACCCAACACTCTCTTTCTCACAACCCTTTTTTGCCATTAAAAAGTAGCCATGTCCTTTTTGAGGCCCTAGACTATCTTCTTCTATAGAAATCGGTTCACTAGTTTTGGAGAGGAAGCCAGACTGACGGAGTTATTTTAGTATTTATAGTATTACTAAGGATTGTCATCCCTTTCATTATCTACGAAAAAAGGACTACCATATATACGAAACACACTAAGAGCACAGCATAACACGTGTGTATTTTTATGACAAATGTGTTTTCTAATTGGGATGACATTCAAACTTAAATAGAGCCAGGCACCCAAATTACATTTTATCAAAATGGGTAGGAAATAAACGTCTTCAACTGCAGAGGGTTAGGAACAGATGAAAATCGACCGCGAACCTCCCACGATTTTTATCAATCGCCACTTACTGTTACTTGTGTACCGCAAATACTTGAGATGTCGCCTAATGGAAAAGAGATGCTGCGAAGAAGCCGCCTGGATAAATACTTTATTGATACGAGTGCTACCTCAGTTATCGATTTAGAACGCGCCATTTGTCACATTTCAATGGTTTGGATTATACGCAATAAATTTCATATTTACAGCTTAAACATTTTTCTATGATATTAAAAAATATTTTATGATACATTTTTTTTCACCAATAGAAATCTAGAATAAAATCCTAAAGAGGCATTGGTTATTTTGATTGTTCCTTACAATAAGTTAAAATAGCTCGTAATAATACACAGTCTTACTTCATACTCATACTACATAGTATAAAACAAAGTCGCTTTCTCTGTCCCTATATCCATATGTATGCTTAAATCTTTAAAACTACGCAACGGATTTTGATAGATAGAGTGATTTAAGAGGAAGGTTTATATGTATAAATAACATCCATTAAATAGAGGAGAAATATTGTTATTACACTATTAATGTGATGTAAATAATTACATTTTTTCCGCTTACATTGCATCAAACGCAGGCTAAACCCTACGAGATTTATCAGATTTATACCCGTGCAATGCCGGAGCGGGCCGCTAGTAATATTATAAATGCAAATGTTTAAATGGATGTTTGTTCAAATGATCCAGGACCGCTTAACGAATTTCGATGAAATTAGAAATAGATTTAGAACATAGTCTGGAAAAACACATAGGTTACTCGGAAAGATTTTTTTTAATTCCGCGGGCACGGAGTCGCGGGAAATAGTTACTAAAGGGATAAAGTAGCCGTGTGATATCTAAACCAGCTCGACAGTTCAACTTACATAGAATTGAAGCGTTGAGCGGGTCAACAACTAAATTGACAGCACAGGGCTCAATGCGATGCACTAGAACTACAGCCGTGGGCAAAAATAAAAGGTCGGTTAAGAAACTTTGAATATCTCGGAAATCAAAGACGCTAGGTAACTGAAATAAATTGTGCATGATAGACAATTAAATATCATTAAAATAAAATAAAACATTGTTATAAATTTATTTATATTACACAAACTTAAACGAAAAAGGATATCTTACGTAAACTTGGATAATACAATATTTTTCAGTGACACAACACTAAAGTACTAAAATCTAAATAAAAATATAATTTAATGAAAAATACTGTATTATCCAAGTTTACGTAAGATATCCTTTTTCATTTAAGTTTATGTTTTTTAATTAAATATAAATAAATAATTAAAAATATTTTATTTTATTTTAAGTATATTTAATTGTCTATCATGCACAATTTATTTCAGTTTGCTAGCGTCGTTATCTTCCGAGATATACAAGCTTTATTTACTTTCTTTCTTAACCGACCCTTTACTTTTGCTCACGGCTGTATATGAGCCGACGAGTCGCGAGGTCTGTGTTTAAATGTACTCCGCAGTTCGAAACGGAAGTCATAATTCTATGCGGGTACAATTTGAGCCAGTTTCCTACATGCTAACTTAGAGGTTATCTGTAGATCATCAATTTTAGTTGATTTACCTTTGGCTATAATAAAGAATATCATTTTCACCACCTTATTTATTTAAAAAATTGTATTATGTAAATCACCTACATAATTAGAATTTCTTCCATATCATTTGTCTCTATTCTTATGAAAACACGAGATTTTTATCCGGTTGATTTAACCGGATAAAAAAATAACAGAACATATATTTTGTTATTCAAAATGCTTAAATGTGGATTTATCTTACCTTCTTTCTTCATATTGACTCGCAAACATTTTGAGAAGCGACATGCTTGACATTGGTTCCTGCGGCTGACATCCACTATGCATCGTCTCCCTTCTTTACATACGTAGTCGAGATTCCTATCGGTAAAGATATTCGATATATAAGTTAACAAGTACAGAGACCCTAGCACGAATATTTGAAACACACACCGACCTAACGTACGACAAATTTTGACTTACAGGTTTGACTTTTGAATCGAATAAGCGAGTATCCTCTATAAGAGAGAGTTAATGTCTGGTTTCGAGGAAAACTTCTATAAAAGAGAAATATATTGCGGTCCTTTGGACTCTGTCTTATCCAGAGCCCGTAGACAATGTAACATTCGATTAGCGATATCGAATTCGATATCGATAGTAGAATTGAAAAAATGTGTGTCAAAATGACGTGACAAGCCTACGACAAATCGAAAGATATTGTCAGTTCCATACATTTTGAAATTCGTTATGGAATCACTTCGTAGTGCATTTCAGTCTAGGGGGGGCTGGTTTGATTGTGTTTATCGATGTCGTTACGAAGGTGCGTGTCGCAAATATTTGTGCTAGGCCCTCTACTAGGAAGAAAACGTATTAAATGACACCTCATTCGTTATTCAATTTTTTAAGGTACTGGGGAATTCAATGTTAATTGGAAAAAATACTATAAGCAAATTCGTATCGTCAGTGGAAAGTGTTTTCTAAACAAACCTACTTCCGAGAAAATTAGTATTTAAGTTTTATTATTTGCAAAAAAATTTATCTCTTTTATTTTCTTTTAATTTATCTGCCATAATTTAAATATAGTCAACGGTAGCTATTCTATATCCCAAAATAGCTGTCAGTTTAGTAAAAATGCTTAGGAATTTAATATAATGGTAGCCAGGAAAAATCCTAATCTGTAATTGCTTCCAAAATTGAATTAGTCGAAGGATACTAACATGTACTCATGTACCTGTAAGCTCGTCTGACATTTATTCTAAATAATTCCGGATACGATAAAAGTTGCAAAGATATAGCCAACGAAAGTTGCTAAATCAACAATAGCTAATTGTTAGTGAGCACAAATACTTGTAAGCATAAGTCTTTATAATAATATTATTTTACCAATAAGGTGGTGAAATATTTTTAGCAGGTGCATACCATCTTTCAAAATCTTTGTGCATCAAACTGAGACTTCGTATGGTTTGGAATATTTTCTTACATTAAGACCATTAAGACGGCGCCCATATAATGGTGTTTTTAACGCTCTTCTCAATTATTAAGTGCATAGAATCGACGGGCATGCACGAATATACCGGGAAATATAGTTCCTTTGAAATTAGGGAGTTGTATTTTCGCAGGCACTTATGGATGTAAGCCAGAAAAGTTTTATTACGAGTATGCCCCGGATAGGCATGAAAATACAAGAGTGCACGGATAAAAAAGGACTTAGATAGCTTTTATAAAAAATATAAATTATTCAAATGTAAAACGAACGCTCTGTTTTTTTTATAATACAAGGTGGCAAACGAGCAAGCGGCCACTTAAAATCACTGAAATAGCAAAGTGACCGTTGCCCATAGACATCCGCAATTGCAGATGCGTTGCCTACCTGTAATCGACGGAGAAGGAGAAATACTGAACAAGAATATTTCCTCTTCCTACGCGTCCTCTCCTCCGTGAAGTCCACTTCTTCTGTTGCACCAAGATAAAAATTATAATAAAAACAAATGACGACACCAATTTAGAAGGTAGAGAAAACAAAAGGCAACTATAAAAATAAAACAATCTAAGGAGGTCGACTGCGCACTGGCCACATACATAAGCCCGGAGCCGCAACAAGAGCAAAGGCTTACATTGCATTCGTTCGTCAAACTACTATTAAAAACCGTGATGGAAGAACTTCTACAACAATATCGATACTGGATTCACACGCGATCTATCTTACTTAACTTAAATATGATTTAAAAGAACAGTAATGAATAATTGCGTTTATATAAAAGTCAGAAATACAAAATCAAAAATTGCTAAAGAGAGAAATAAATCCATATTGAATTCGTAGAAAACACTAAATGTTCGTAAAATGGATGGATACAAAGGTAGAGGAAGACCGAGGAAAGTTTGAATATATTGTGTGAAATAGGATTTGCGTAAGAAAGGTGTGAATCCAGATATGACGGTCGATAGAGATGTGTGGAAAAGTAGTACATACTGTGCTGATCCCCCATAGGGACAAGGGCAGGTTGATGATTATGATGATGACTAAATATTGGTAAATCGAAATAATATAGAAAACGAATATGCCAACGCCAACTGATAGAAAGAAATGTGCCGATTTAGTCATATCACATATTGACAACAAAGGCAAACACCTATTTGTCACAATGCTAATGCGTCAAAGTGCTCGGAATGGTTTGAAATCTGTACAGATCGACTCAGGAAAAAATCTTTTCTTAAGGACAAAATCACTACATAGTATAAAACAAACTCGCTTTCGCTGTCCCTATATCCCTATGTATGCTTAAATCTTTAAAACTACGAAACGAATTTTCATGCGTTTTTTTTAATAGATAGAGTGATTGAAAAGGAAGGTTTTTATGTATCATAACATCTATTAAATAATGGAGAAATACTGTAATTGCAACAAACGCAGGCTGAACCCTACGAGATTTATCAAAATAATGTACTAAGTATATATTTTATACCTGTGCGAAGCCGGAACGGTAGATATATATATATATATATATATATATATATATATATATATATATCTACTTATATATATATATATATATATCTACTTTCCACCGACGAAACTAAAATGTATTGTAAATACACTATATTCAAACAAAGACATATCATTGTGTGGGTCAGAAAAAGACATTCAAAAACTATCATTTTTTGAACCGAACAGTTTTTCTTCCACGTATAATGTTCTCTTTCTAAACCTGTTCTACGAATCAAGGTACCATCTCGGAGAGTTACTAAATGGTCACTTAGAGTGCTCCTTAACATAAATTTCCCATAGTATTTATACATAAAAGGTGACAACTTAAAATCTCTGAATGCTATTTGTGTGTATGTACATTTACTATTCATCGGTACAGTGTTCTAAGGCTTTACTTTAGTATCGATTTTGTATTTGTTAACTCATATTGTTGGTAAGCTTACCTTCGTATGCTCCTCTTGAAGAAACCTCTGCAGCCGTCGCAGGAGGGCACGCCGTAATGTTTACCCGACGCCTTGTCCCCGCACACGCGACACATCACCTCCGGTTTGCCTTCCCGCCTCTCCATCACCTACTTAACACAATCATTCATAAAAAAAATAGTAGCTATCTACAGATACATAAGCTTATTAAATACTAATCTTGACATACAGTCCTGAAATACAATCCTAACAAATAGTAGTCTCTTATATTGTATTTTTAATGGTAACTTACTTTTCCTTGCAATATCAAAATGTAGTTATAAATTATTCAAAAAATCGACGTGTCCTAAAATCTCTCTGTCATCATCATAAAAATCGATTTTGCAAAATATTAACGTTAAAAGTTTGCAAAAATATGCGCATAAGAATATGTTAATACAATGGTTCAATTTGGTGAACATCCTCGCGACACTTGCGGGGATTTTGAAAGAGTTGTGCTGCGTCACGTTTCTGATGCTATTAATAATCGATTGTCGATAGAAGCTTGGCTCTGTGAAGGCAACACGTTGCCTTTTGTCCCCACACAGTTCCGTGCAAATTACCTTTTAAACATGGGCAATGGAATTGATGTTACGTATAAAGCTAGCGCCATAAAAAAGAATTTAAAATAAAAAAGACTTACTATTATAATGTTTGGGATAAAAAAAATGGAGCAGAAATATATTTAAATGGGTACTACCCATTTAATATCACAAAATAATCATTAACCTGCCCTTGCACCTATAGATAGTCGTCAGTATGTACTACTTTTCTACACATCTATATCAGCAGTCATATCTGAATTACCTTACCTTACGCATATCATCTTTCATACAATCCATCCATACTTTAGATAGGTACTTAGGTCTTCCTTTACCTTTGTATTTCTATTTAGTATCGTAAAATAACAGCTCGAAAAATTAAGATAAAATACGCAAATCTTTATATAAAAGACACTCCAAAAGAAGAAGATTTAAAAAATATATGTACCTAAAGAAAGCCTGTTTTAATTAACGAGTAGTATCCCTACATAGTATAAAACAAAGTCGCTTTCTCTGTCCCTATATCCCTATGTATGCTTAAATCTTTAAAACTACGCAACGGATTTTGATGCGTTTTTTAATAGATAGAGTGATTGAAGAGAAAGGTTTATACATATGTATCATAACATCTATTAAATAGTGGATAAATACTGTTATTTTTGAGGTTTCTAATGTGATATCGTAAATAATTACATTTTATCTGCTTACATTGCAACAAACGCAGGCTGAACCCTACGAGATTTATTAAAATAATGTTCTAAGTATATATTTTATAGTCGTGCGAAGCCGGAGCGGGCCGCTATATTTTATTTTTAAATGTAATAACCAAATCTAGTATATTGGCATTTTAAAGACCAATGGATAAATGTAAAATATCGTTTTGTTAAGTTGGAAAAGAATAATTTAGTAAATTAAAAAAATGCGCCATAATATGTTGAACGTGCTGTTGACAATGACGATGTCAAGGAAGTCGCGTAAGGAGCTGTCAGCGTAGAGCAGAGATAATAGCGTTGGCCCCGCGCCGTGAGAACGACCACCTGACATCGCGGACTGATGGCTGTTCAAGTTACAATTGAACCCCAAAGTATTTTTATTCATTTTCACCATTGTTGTAAAAATGACTTATAAAAAAAATTAACACCTGTAATTATGTTGGAAATATAGATAAGTGGAGAACAATTATAAATATAAAGGTTTTTATATTACTTTTTAATAATATAACAAAATCGAATGTTTACATGGATGTACGGATGTATTTGTTTGAAGGTATCAATTGGCTCAACGGATCTCGCTGACATTTAGCATAGGTGTTGAACAGTCTGATAAAACACATAGATTACTTACTAAGTTTTTTGTTTGTTTTTAATTCCCTGCTTACGGCGTGTTGGGCAAAAGCTAGTACCTAATACATATGTAAGTGTAATAATGTATAATTAGCTTTGATTATAAGTTACGTATGATTGAAATACTCGTACGTTGGCGCATACCTCAAAGAGTAGACAGTGTCTATGAACAAGAAAGATTAATTTCAAGAAAACATAAATTAATACATATCCCTCTGATATTATATAATCTACACGAGTTTTTAATTTTAGTCTAAACGTGTATATAATAATAACAAAATATAACTTTTTACAAGATTGGAAAAACAAATCACGATCATCACTTTCCCTAGTAGCATCTGTACTGTGTAGTCATTAAGAAAATGTTAAAAAATATAACATTTGTTGATAAATATAGAACGATCGATCATTCAGCGTATAATTATAACAAACTATGATACAATCGTTTGGAAACGGAACAAATCGGTATCGGCGCTTTCCGATACGCCACGCGATGGTCATTAGTGAACCTGCGGCCTTTGGGCGTTGTGTTTTGTGTTACAATTACGCCGTATGTTGTAAACGTCTTGCTACCGCCGACGCTAATTATCTATTAATGGTAAATGTAACCCCCGCGTAACATGGGCTTGACTTATGAGGGAGGTAAATTACTGTATATGTGATTACACATTCATAACCTATTGTCGATTAAAACAGAAACATTAGAAGATAACTTTACACAAAGTTACGATCTTGATAATTAAGTTATTAATATAGAGAAAAAAGTAATGGAACAATAGTATACTTGAATAATGTTGGACATGTTTTTGCTTCAAAATTTAATTTAAAACCAAATGATCTTGCAAGAAGTGGTATAATAAAAAGTTAATTTTAATGACGAAAGATAATAAAAATTAGTCCTAACATCGGTACAGTTTTGATGAGGCATAAAAAAGTTATTACAGAAAAACAGAATGAGTTAATATGTAAGAAGAGAGATATTTGTGACAGTCTTAAAACAAATAGTTCACTTTTCCTCACTTCAGATACAATTTTTTTTTAATTTCTACGTAGACTTGAGAACCAAGAATTCGGTCCATCTTATAGGATTCCCTAGTGGCCCTGACTTGTTCCAATCTTTTCTAGAAAATGTATCCATCCCATAGACTAGAGATTTATTTCAAAAAAGCTGACGCCAACTCATTTCGCCCGGAATTCAAAAAAATACTTAATAAGAATTTTCTTCTAGAAGTGTTCTTTCTATATTTTATATCTGTGCCCAAATCGAAATCCGTTGAGCTATTCTGGAGATAAATTCAAACAACCATCCAACCTCACATTCGCATCTATACATATAATGAAATTAGAGTGTGTGTTTGTAATGTTGAAATAAACGTTTTTTACTACATGTATATGAATATATATACGTTACATACACCAAAATGAATTTTTTTACAATTTTTGTCTGTCTGTCTGTTTGTTCCAGCTTATCTCTGAAATGGCTGGACCGATTTTGACGGGACTTTTATTGGCAGGTAGCTGATTGTAATGAGTAACTTAGGCTACGTCTATTTTAGAAAAAATCTTTTTTTTTTTTTAGAAAAAGAACGCGCGGACGGAGTCGCGGGCGACAGCTAGTTTATAATATTAGTAGAGTATTTCATGTAAATATTCTTGATAATTCTCCTGTACATAGGATAGACTAGATTGTGTAGCAATTCGTGTTTTGTTTGATGCAAGAGTTCCTGCGTCCAAACCTAAATAATAAAATAACATTTTGAATGTAAAATTGGTGTTTAAATATGGGGAACACATGATGTGATCTGCCCTCCAAGACAAAGTGTAATAGCTGAGAAGCGACTCCATAACGAATTTCAAAGATGTATCGAACTGATACCTTTCGATGTCATATACTCGTTACTTAATTTTCCTGTACATTTTACACATCTTGTCGATTCTACTTGTGATATCGCTATGCGAAAATTAAATTGTCTACGCTCTACGGGCTCAGAGCAGACAATGTAGCATTCGATCATTATTGGAATCGACAAAATATGTCAATATTGGTAGGAAAATTACGTGACAAGCATAGCAAAAATGCAAAGATATCATAAGATCAGTTTCTTATAATTCATTATGCAATCGCTTCAGAGCGAATGCACTTTTTCTAGGGTGTCAGCTAGCATAATTATGTATCAAGAAGCGAATTCTTTCATGCTCGTTTTGGCGGGTTTGTGGTAGTTTTTGGCAGATATCGTCAGTAACTAAGTCTATTTTCATTAAGATTCAGCATATAATTTATAAGGGTTCCGCGGAGCTTCAATGCAGAAACCCGAGGTTCCCACATAATTAATAATCATCACCGAATTGTTTACAATTGATACGATCATAGTTCATATATTATGCCGAAAACACACTGGTATTGGAGTTAAAATCGAAGCTATTTGAAGCATCCTTGTGCGTACAGCAAGGGCCTGGAAGAAGTTAATCCGCCCGAATTTGATGTAGGTCTTCAAGAGTAGAGTGAATAGGCATTTACTAGGCTAGCAGATACCACCTTTCAACCAAAACTTAACATCAGGTAGGATCGTGGTCTACTGGTTTATTCATCGTAATAAAAAAACTATGTTTAATTTTATAAATCTAGAAAGCTCATGAGTAGTGTTTTCACAACTTATTTTATTCAATGTGTTAAATATTATTTAATCTCATACGAATAAAAAAAATAGATAAAAATTCTTAAAACGACAAGTATTTAAATTAAAAATGTACAATTATAATTTAAATTGAATATACTCACGCTTTTCACAGACCAGGCGAGCAACATAAAATGTCCATTAAATGAATTTTATAACGTATCACTTGACATCAATATTTTTAGCTGAGTTATGTATAATATTTACAATAGTTAATAAAATATAAAATATAGCATACACCAACTAAATTTAAAAAAATAATAAATAACGCTAAACAAATAGAAGCTGACGCTTACACTGCACAATACGATGTTATAATTTTCATAAGATATTTTTATTAATAAAGGTAAGTAATCTCACAGCCGACAAGAGTTGTCCGACTACCGGACCAAAGGTTAGTAACTCTAAGTTTGAATTAGAGGCGGTTGAGAAAAGGGGGCGTAGGATACAAGGCGTGGCGACACTTGGGGGGTTTAAGCAGCAATCTAAGACTCTTCATTGGCTGACACATACAGGGGCGTTGTCGTTGTCTTCATTACTAATTTCTGAAAGAAGTGAGCATGAAGACGACTCCATCGAGGAAATTATAGGTTTGCGGATAGACAAACGATAATACATTTTATTAAAAAGGTAAAACCTTTTTTAATAACTTCACCAACAGTGCTACGAAATAATAAAAAAAAATTATAATTTTGTAATAACATAGTTGATTAAAAAACAAGCTTTCTAATAATAAATTTCACACAACATCTTTGCGTGGTCTTACATTCTGATCCGGGCTTTTTGACTTGATAAAAAAGTCATTCTTTTTTATACAAATTATTTCGAGTTATCACTAATATATTATATAAACATATTGATAATAAAAAATGCTGCTTAGGACTTTCTACACGTTGTACAGAATACATGTCTTCTAAAATTTAATTTACACAATTTTCATCTCTAATACCACCGATTAAAGACGCTTTTCGAATCTATTTACCATGTTAAGTCGCTGCGGCGTTTATATCAGCTTACACTGAACTCGTGTACGTAAACGTAACGTGATGCCAAAGGATAAACCATAAATACTGAAATTGGGGATGTCTATGGTGTATGACAGCGGTCGCTTCGCTACTTTGGCGAATTTATACTATGAAAAACAATGTGAAGTGCAGTACCACAGCAGTAACAGACATTAAGCGGTAGTTACCGACAGAGTCTACTTGAAATGTCGTCTTTGCGAATAGTGACTTAAGTTATCCCGAGTAAAATATTACTAGCATAAAACATCATCAGCTCACTATACTCACTGGGGCCTCGGTGCTTAATGTCAATTTGGGGTGAATAGGCCGAAGTCTACCACGCTGGCTCACTGCGGTTAGGTTGACTTTACACTTATCTTTGATCTTCGCAGGTTGCATCATGATGTTTTTCTTCACCGTAAATATGTACATATGAAAATCAAAAATCGAAATACATTGGTACACGGCGGGACTCAAACCCAGGACCTGCAGACAAAGCTAGTGCTTAACCCCTGAGCCACCGACCCTCCGTATTCAATAAAATTAAATCAAAATTATTGGCAATTTCATCCTAAAGAATACTTATGCTTATTAATATCGCCTTGTAAGGCTCAAACACAAGCGACAGTTTCAGGGCAGGCTTTTTTGTGACTAACTTTTATTGCTTGCCTTGTAGACATTTACAGCTTCACCGGGCTTGAGGTGGCTGAGCGCAGACGGCGCTTAGCCTAAACCTCGCATAAGAGTAACTAGGCTAGAGGGCTCCGTCAGGGGTCTCGGCTTGGGCCGTTACTTCGTTACTATTACCTGATTGGGTGGGACCTCGGCTTGAGCTGTCACTCAATACGCGTTTAGCATTTCGATTCAAGGGTGCCCAAAAGGTACAAACCATGGCTTGATCGGTTGCTTTTATCTGATTAATATTATTAATATTTCTAACATTACACTTCGGAAAGCGTTTGTGGCGATAGCGATTAATAGGCGATAGAAACTCTAACAACGCTTCTATCATTGATAGGTGAGAACCTGCCTGCTACGATGTCGCATAGTTGACATCGACTACGGAGTGGGGTCTGCTTACGGTGTTGTTTAACCCTAGCCTGAGCGATAGTTGTGGCATCGTCTTGATAGTCAAGAACGTGCCTAGGTCTACGGTGGTCGCGGTTAAACTTACCGAGCGCGATTGGTTTGTAGGTGCCGGCACCTACAACAACGGATTGGTATGTCCGTAGACGGAGTCAAAATAACGACGAGACGCCAACCTCAGGTAAAACAACAAGTAAATGCAAAAAACAGGTAAATGCGGATGTTTGTAGGCAGCGGCCGCTTTGCTTTGACTTTTGGCGGTGACTACTTGCTTGTTTGTCACCTTGTACTACAATAAAAAGTTTTGTGTATTTCATGGGGTAAATGAAATAAAACACGAATATTTTCTTTTGAAATTTTTCTTATTTCAAAGTTATTTAAAAAAAAAAACAGAATGACCTAACTTACATAATAGTGTTACAAAAGTGCATTACATGCGTAGTGATGTAACTGTAACATTAATTTATTTTAACAAAGTGTTACATAGACTTTAACTTTAGTAAAATAAATAAAGTTTCACTACCTGTTTACATTTAATCGAAAACTAATTTGTGCTTTGGGAACAACACTAGTCAAACTTAAAGACACTAAAGAGGATGAAACTTTTATCTAAACGATCATTTACTAAACTGATCCGCAACAAATACAATGTAATGAAAAAATCTAAACCAACTTGCCAATTAAAAAAACATTTTTATAACAACTATTTTTTGAGCAACATCCTGGTTGACTTTGTACCATTCATTGGCTTAATCGATAATTCGTTGTTAAAGTATGTAATAACAGACAAAAAGCTGATATTTACCAATAAAATATAATTTTAAAAGCAAAAAAGAAACATTTTTCAAATATATTAATTTGATAATTTGACAAATATCTTATTTCTATTTAAAAATATTAACATAAATGCGTGCATTTACGATTTTCATGTTTATTTTATTGAAGATACTTGCGGTTAAAAAAATCACAGAATTAAATGACAATAAAAAAATCCAGTAATTAAGATGTTTTAATTGTTCGATCAAAATTAAGCTTGCAAGGTTGTTGCTTCGGCTTCATTTGTTAAAATTAGTTGCATTGTAAAAACTTCCGAATATAAATACGGAACATATTCCATTAGAAATAGTAGTACTACTTCAAAATATAAGTCCGCAATAATGTAGCCGTAGCACAACATATAGTACGTCGTGTATTATATATTAAAACATATAAAATATAGGATTGAAACAAAGAAGAACATTTGCGGCGATCACTACAAAAAAGCGTATCTTATACAATCGAGATTCCACTTAATATATTTTTATGATCGATTATACATCGTTTTATTCAATACATAACGAACTATATATTTAAATAAGTCAGAAAACAACTACATAGTTCAACGGAAAAGCTTTTAAAATATGATAAGTGCATATAATATAAATTATTTTTTTTGTATATTACATTATAGATTTAAACACACGCATTACATAATCACTTCTAAGCAAATTACTAAATTTTATATAAACTTTTACCTAATAAGGATTATAGTTTTTACCAAGAGGTTATTGGGCAGAAAATTTGTATATAAAATCTACGTAAACATATTCCAAAACTCATACATCAATAACCCTTTGGGTACATTTGAGGAGTGAGACGCCTATCAATATTAACCAATATTAATTAATTAATATTAACCAAAATTACAGGTGACGAGCCTGTACCCTTAGACTAAGTCCATTCGCTCCGAAGCGATTCCTGCATGCGAATGCTTCATGCATTTGAAAAATGTATAGAACTGACAATATTTTCCGATATGTCACATGGTAATTACGTAATTTTCTTTTACATTTTGACATATTTTGTCCATTCTAGTAGCGATATCATTAATCAAATGTTACATTGTCTTCGAGCTCAGACTCGTCATTAGAATTTAACATTATAGACAAATAACATTTTCATTTTCAATTTATTAAAAACAACGGTACTCAACGGGATAAACAATTTATGGCTCAATTCGACTTACCGTAGAATTCCACTGTGATGAAATTTGTATTAGTACATTAAGAAAATCGATGACGGTATGTACACGTGCCACTGCAGTGAAGTTCTACGGTAACACTGCAATTTATAAAGCGTACGGACATTGACATACGTTTGGTGAACTTGGCAGCCTAAGACCATGAGTGTGTATCACACAAACAAATGTATATAAGAATGCTTATGTCATATTTATGTTATCTTTTACCTTAAAAGGTCTATAGGAGCTTTTCCCATTGGACTGTTCGGCCCAATACGAATATTATTTCCCACTGAGCCGATCGAACTAACGTAAATTATTGATCAAACTTGATGACATTACGTTTCAAGACGAATTAAAAAAATCTCTGTATAACGTGCCCTAAGTATGTTAAGTTTAAATGATAATTGTGGTATATTCAAATTTTTATAGGGCAACCTTTTACATAGTTTAGGATGCTTATTCACTATAAAGAATTGTGTCAAAGCGCTAATGCGGGCTACAATATGATATCTATTCAGTCATTGCGAACTCCGCCTCATTCATAGATTTAAATTAAATTAAACTTAACATCAACTGTTATTTATTACAGACCTGCTTAAAATAACAATTTTTCTTAAACAGTATACAATATAATGCGGGTAGTTAGATGTTTTAAAAAACAATCTAAACACTCGGTTAGAAATTATACTATCGGATCATGGGTCCTAGTGACAAACGTAAGAAGGGTAGAGACTGCATCTTAGGCCCTTCGTACATAAGAGAAAATCTTTGAAGTACAGCGATTTTACGCAGAACAATGTCATAGGCTTTTGGAGACATGAGTCGCTGACATTTTGTTCTTGCCGTTGCCTCAAACAGTCACTAGAAACCTACTTGTCTAGATCGTCGTGAAAAAGTCGCTGCGATTATCAAGATGGCGGATCACATCTATTATCAGTTTTTTTTAAATTTTATTAGCTTTGTAGTAGCCATGCTTACGTACGAATAGACGACTCACGTCGACGCAAATATGCATAAGTTTAAAGATTTGCGTTTCCTTGCGCACGTAAGGCATAAGAGAATGCTGTATCTACCATTGTTACGTTTGTTACTGGGAGAAAATTTCATTTATGTACAGAATCACTGGTATTCCCATGAAAAAATTCAAATGGGGATACGATATCAAATCCGATAAAATGTAAAACGATTCGTTCGCTGGATGTACAGAAATAATGTCTGCGAGTGTTATGTTCAATCTGTGACATTTGTTAAATTGCATTAGAAAATTTACTCAGACCTTTTTTATTTTATGTGTCCAAAGTGAGATTTATATTACATATTTTTCAATTTAAATCTATGAATTGAACTACAAGCGATCTTAGATTAATATTTCTATAAGATTTGGTTGTATAAATGCATCCCGGATTAACACCATAGTGCGTTCGATTGCCTACTTATTATAATAGATACAGTTTTCTACCGCTTGCATTCCGGGGCGTAAACTAAGCAAGAACACGTAATTGCTAATTATTCATATACAAATACCGTGAATTTCCACTGTATAAGTACTTGAATTAAAGACATGGCAACATGTTTTTATACAAGATTTACAAGTGGAAACCCAGTAACAGTAACCAATCATTTACACATTATTATAGGACTGTCATTTACATACATTAAATCCATTGTCCTATAATTACATCGCAATATTATGCATAGTATATTTTATTTACTAAGATAGTATTTACCTACAATATCACGTGGTTCTATATATTTTCCACCATGTTTAATGTATCACTTTATGAACTGCAAAGGCTGAATGCCTACTTTTTATTTAACGATATGTAAGATTATTTCTATTCTAAAGGAGGACGACACTTATTTAAATTTTAATGTAAGCGACATGTTTTTTTATTCAAGACAATGACCAAACAATTAATGCATTACAAAATGTATCCTACATACATCTGATGATTTTTTAAACATTTGTGATTATGTATTTTATAGTATGATCTGATTTCTTTTGATTTTTTTTTATTTCGCATTTGTCCAAATATTATAAACACACTTATTTACTACAAATAATAAAATACACATCAAATTGACACACGCTAAATGGATTATATTTAGACAATGATAATATATCGAAACTACGTAGTTCATAAGACATCTAACGATCGCAAACCTTATTTGAAAATTCCACTATCATCTAGATCGAATTTATAACGAGAAAGAACATGAATTTGTACGCGTCGGTGCATATACGATTAGGCCAGAGACGAAACCTCATAAGCCGACTTACCTATACACTGTCAAATAGAAATGAACTACACTATATTTATTCGGTTCACCCACAGCCTAGAAATAGTCATTAATTAGTTAATAAACTATTCACAAATTATCCATCCTTGTATCTGTACAAATGAAACACAAAACAAAACAAATGTTTAACATCGATTGCTCCTACATATAACGCTTTAAGTGAATCAATCAAAGTTAAGTTTAGTTTAGTTATTTTATAATGTATATTATTGTAATAACAAAATAAAATTGGCTAACAAACGTATATTTAATCCGGTGTCGGCACCGACTAGTTTCGAGCCCATCGGGGGCTCTTCTTTGGGGTATTATTTCGCGGTCTCGACACGTTTCTCACTGGCCGCTCTATTTTGTTATAATAATGTCTCACGAAAGTTTAATAGTATAATTACATTATTGGAATAATCTTTATGAACATTTGCAATAGATATTAAAATGCAAGAGTGCGTTAAACTAAACTGAATACAGGTGTCGGAACGGAACTGGGGGTACCAGTCCTTCACCGCCCTGACGAGATTACTCTACACCGTACTGAAACTCGCTCGATTTGGCTGTAAGCGTGAGAAATTTCTGTTCATACGCCTTAGTGCCTAAAATTGTATATGCGACCTATCAAAAAAATAGATTTTTTTTCTTAATATTTGTGAAAACGGCAAAAAAACATTCTAAAAATCAGGGATTCTAGCACGGTAGACCCGTGAGTAATATTAAAACCTCTTGCGTTAATAGGAAGTAGTTTGACATAAAACATGACGGATGGTCGGCTAATAAAAATTTAGACAAGAAATACAGAGATTAATTCCATCAACGAGCCGCAAAGTGCAAGCACAAGTTCATCAGTTCGTTAAGCTATATATAGAAGCCATCGATATCTAATAGAAATATTTTTCAAACAAATTTCTAGCATCACTAACAAAAACATCTGTCTTTATTTCTTTTATAACGACATTGAAAACCGTCGGTACACATAAATCGTTGTGGTAGATTATCTGTGAATAGTTTTAATTTTATAAAACTATGTCATTCCATTTCGATTCATCATTTACAACCATTATTAACATTACACAACGCGCTGTTACTCGACACTTTATTACTAATAGCTAGGCTAACATAAAAAATATGGTCGCATATATTCCTTTGTTACATATCGAATTTGTTAGACCACCCAAGTGTGAAACGGCATTGGTTGATAGGTTTTAAAAATTATAAATGAGAAAATATGGATGGATGTTGGTTAGAGTTTGTCGCCTAAACTGTTGAACCAATCTCGATTAAATTTAGCATAGATGTAGAGGATAGTGTAGAAAAACACATAGACTACTTTTGATCCCGGAATTACGGTTCCCGTGGGATACATTACATTTTCTTATATTTACTCGATAATTCTGCAACGGTTCAACATATCTTATTGAAATTTGGTACAGATGGTACATAATCTGAACACGTAGGCTACTAATTATTTTTTTTAATATTCCACGAGGGCGTTGTCGCGGGCGACAAACATATAAAATAAATATAGCAATCTGTTGACATATACGTGTACCGCGCAAATATTTAACAATTACCGTTTTCACTGTCGAAGCATGTATAAACACATCACTCTTATTATTTTTAAATAAAACGGAGACAAAAATGTGTTTACTAAGAAAATTATGAATACTACATTTGTTTAATGAGGCATCAGACTGTATAGTCGGGTTAAAAGATAGGTCAAAAGTCCACTTCTCAATCACGGTATAGATTTGAAACTATGGTTTGGTATTCTCAAGTTGCCTTCTCAAGATGTACTATAAATTAATCTTTAGTTTCAATGTAATTTTTTGCTCGCATTGCAACATGTCGACTTCTGTTGTCGTAAGGCGTCATTAGCATGAAATTCCATAAGACTGAGTAAACATTTCGCAATATTTTTAGACACGTAGGTGCATAAAAGCAACCGTTCGGGAATAATGGAGGCGTCTAGTAAAGCGGTTGACGACCAAGACCAGTCTGAAACGACTTAGAAGAAGAACAAAACTGTGTAACTGCTTTTTCTGTATTTTGTTACGAAAAAACTGGTTATTATTGTTTACATTCCGTAATTTTCAATTGAAAATTCAAGTGTTTAATGATGGTTTTCGCTATTGACTGAAAACTGCCGTTACCATGGCAACCATTCTTTGTTTATTGCCTTGCAATTCTTGTTCCCTTTCTTGCGCAACATTTTTTTTAATTCATTCACCCCTATGCTTAATTGCGTGAATATATATATTCTAAAGCGGACGTAACTATAGGTTCTTTTATTACAAAAATAATTATTCAAATATATGCTGTGATTGCTGACATCCTGAGCTATAAAGAAGTGTGTATTTACGCTTTATTATATTTGTACAGAATTTAATCCGTTTAACAATGGTTAAGTAAAGTCCTAAATAAGCCACTTATCTGACGATTAAAGTCATCGTTGGCGTTTCATGATATCTTTTCTACTATTTACTTTATAATGACGTCATACCGTGTTAATTTAACGCATCTACACTGTGTTTATTTTGGTACTATCATATTTTCTGAACCTTGTTTACTTTGTGGTTATTAGAATTTCAAAAAATAATTGTTTTTAGCAATTTTACTATTTACGTTGTTACTATATACCATTTTTCACTTGGGTGTCAACTTATTTCTCGTCTGTTCAATATACATTGCAATTACAAAATGTACATAATTCTAAACAATTTTATATTAGAAGATAACTTACAGTTCTAATAGACGTATGTTAGAAAAAAAAATGTTTAATAAGGGGAAATCGCAAAATTAACAGCAATACGGATAATATTTAAGTAAACGATACCACTGGAGCAAAGTTTATAAAACTATGATTTTATCAAAATTATAAACTATATTTACTGCGAGACTCCAAATATTTAAGCATTAGAATCCGACTGTAATCTTCGGTAAAAGAAAGATTTTTTTATATTGGCAAGAGTACTTTGTTCTTACATATGTGCGTTTGGGGCAGTTCAAGTATTTCGTAAGCACTATAAGAGTGGGGGGGTATTTGTTTTGCTTATTTTTGACAACATGGGGGATGGGGGAGTCTAAATGGTGATTACTTCAACAGAAGTTTAACGTAATGGCAACATATTGTCTGTACTTTAAAACAAAAACTTCGGGGATTCCCGGATCGATGACGTTGTTTGAGAAACTTTGTGTTCCTGTAAATTATTATACATAGGCATGTAATTTACAGGAACACTAAGACTAAACATTTTATTCCTTAGTAGGTTCTAAGGAATAAAATTTTATATGTAATTCTTTAGTAGATGTATAGCAACTCTGTGTGCCTATCTTAAGTCTAATTATTTCTAGAATTACAAATGTTGCTCATAAAATAATAAAAACAGTATACATTAAAAAAATGCATATATTTAACAATGCTTACTCAAGCTTGGGAAGATAAGAGCCTTCCTTTTTTGTCAAGCGGAGGAGGGAGTCCAAATTTGTAATATATATCTGCTTACGTAATGCTTGAATGAAGCCTCATGTCTGTTTTGAAGTGTATAGCCTAACCTTGATATTATTGAGTTGGCTTAAGTTTAGAGAGAATTATTCCATAATACTGGCCCTTAGACAGTAACGATCAATTAGCGATATCACTAATCGAAAAGTTAAAAAAAAAAAGGGAACTGCCAATATCTTTCGATAATTCTTTATTTATCCTATACATTTTGACATATTTCGTCGATTCTACTAACGATATCGTTAATCGAATGTCATTTTGTCTACTGGGTGTTTTTGTAAATTCGAAAAGAAATCAATTCCTGTATGATTATGGATAAAATATTCTCATTATTTTTTTATTATGTGTACACGTGTATATTGTATTATTAGATTCAAAGTTTATAACGGCTTGTGGTTAGCTGCAATTATATGTGCACTTATTCACTGCGGGTGGAAAGCTAATTGTTTCCCGTTGGGACAATCGGCCCACTTACTCCGCACAAGTGTTTCTCGGAACTTTTTTTTACCGCAGATACCAAATGTTGTGTTTTGCACCTTATTGTGCACCTCTAGCCTCATGTTATGAGCCGTCATAAAGTTTGAATAGCATAATACACACGATTATAATCTTATTATTGATATGATATGATATTTATTTTTCTTTTTGTGATTTGTTTATGATGTTCGGTGGCGATAGAATATATAATTTGGCAAGAAATAAATTTATAAATACAGGCCCTTAATGAATGTTAAAAATGTTAATACGTCGTCTCGCAACAGAAAAACTTATTCGGTACTTACTTGATATTAAATAACGATAAAGCAACAAAAAAATCTAGATTCAACAATGTAATTGTTGAATTTGATGCCTAATTGAAGATAAGAAAAATTAATCGAATTACTGATGGAATCGACGTGAAAATGTAAATTAAAATAATTAAAAAAAAAAATTAATTCACAAAATAAAAATAAATGTATTCTGTAAAGGGTATGTCAACTTTTGAGTTGATTAAAATTAATTAAAATAATTATAACTAGGAAGCACTTATCGATATAAAAATTACTTATTTAATATTAAAACAAAATCATGTAAAAGCAAATATAACATATATTTTAATGACAACTAACTTAAAAATATTAATGAATATTAAAAACAATAACACAAACTAGTGACGGCTAATTATAACTTAAACGCGTTAAAATCTTTGGTTATAAAGATTAAAAAATAGACCACAGAGATACTGCGCGTAAACCGTATTTATATATGCAAGATTATATTAAACTTAATTGCTGGATAAATATACTTATAGATAACATGCATAAATTACATATGTACAAAAATTACACTAGTAAAGAAATTTATTATTTAACACGTTGAATGCCATCACGAGTTTTATGTTTAAACTTGCATTCGATATAACGTGTTACTTGCTCTGTACCAAGATGTTAAATGTTTGCATTAAAATTGCATTTATGCGAGAAAAGATATTCAGGCCACCTCTTTAACATATTTAAAAAAACATTTTTAATAAAGCATTACATGCATTGTATGTGTTACATGTCATTTTCTTTGACTATATTATTACGAATGAAAACTGAAATGATAAAAGGAAACTTTCACACATACATAGAGATCAAACAATTTAGCAAATATTTTTATGTTCATGCCTTTTTTGTGTGTTTTTAGATTATTTGAAATGTTACTATTTGATTTTAACCCCTTAACCTACAATGACGGGTATAGCCCGCGTACGATTGTCGGGCCAAAGGTAAATATTACGGGCATAGCCCGCGTACAGTGATCGGGTCAAAGGTAAATATTACGGGCATAGCCCGCGTACAGTGATCGGGCCAAAGGTAAATATTACGGGCATAGCCCGCGTAC
>JAAOEG020000025.1:9762287-9772958 GCA_011763625.2 Papilio bianor | reverse complement strand
TCGGGCCAAAGGTAAATATTACGGGCATAGCCCGCGTACAGTGATCGGGCCAAAGGTAAATATTACGGGCATAGCCCGCGTACAGTGATCGGGCCAAAGGTAAATATTACGGGCATAGCCCGCGTACAGTGATCGGGCCAAAGGTAAATATTACGGGCATAGCCCGCGTACAGTGATCGGGCCAAAGGTAAATATTACGGGCATAGCCCGCGTACGATGATCGGGCCAAAGGTAAATATTACGGGCATAGCCCGCATACAGTGATCAGGCCAAAGGTAAATATTACGGGCATAGCCCGCATACAGTGATCGGGCCAAAGGTAAATATTACGTGGAATATTTGATACACAATTACAGTCTGATGCAATAATGGTAGAGAATAATCTGATGTGGTAGAGGCAAGTATTACAAAATGTTTATTTATACAAAACTCCAAAATAAAAAAGTAATAGGTAACGGTATGATATATTTCGCGATCTTGTATACAACTTCGGGCCAATATATTCGAATCTAAATCGTAGGTTAAGAGGTTAACGAGCGAAACACAAAATCCGTATTTTTAATTAAAAAAAATGCGTTTCCTTTAAAATCAGTTTTTTTTTATCTTGTGATTATATGATTGATAGGATCTCTATCTTTCATGAGTTAAAACAAACACACTATATTCAATGTATTCATTATTCTTTCTTTGAATACATTCGATGTTTCTACGTTTATTCATAAAATAGGACTTTTATATTCGTTTGTTTTGTTTAAAAAATTTCCATTCAACTGAAGTGTACCAAAATTCATTATAATTTCACCCAATCAAAAAAAAAGATCTCCAAAAAGCTATATTCAAATTTTTTTCTTATGTAGCCTCGGAAAAAAACTGGTTTTTTAAAAGTATAACCATTTTTTAATAACGTAGTGGTCAATAAACATGTGGTTACCCTTTAATTTAATCGACCAGATTTACCTAACAAATACAAAAATTTCCATAATTAAATATTCAAATATTTACATTGAATATTAAAAAAGTCAAATAAACTGATTAGAATTTACACCTATGTACTATGAAAAGATTTATCTGCTAATTCTTAACCTAATTATATTTTGCATTATCATTTATATATTATATTTTATCCACGTTTAATTTGTTGAAATTAACAATGATAATGGCTGCGTTTTTTTTTTCCTTCAGAACTTTGTGTTATAAATAATATGATTCCATTAACGCAATTATGATTTAATTAATGCATATTGCAACTTAGTATTGGTGAAATATATTATTTTACTCGTAGCTAAATTTATGTCGCCTATTGACCTCTCTTACTAACATTAAATGCGAATGTTTGTAGAAAGATATCTCCAAAAGTTATTTGTTACTATAAATTTAACTTTAGAATTTGAATAAATAAAAATTTAACAATTTAGAAATGTCTTTAAATTTAGTTTTATGCACAAAATAATGAAGGAAAATTATATGAGTGATAACTTATTTATGATTGCATTGCAAACGTATGGGAACATATGTTTGTGGATTAATACCGTATATACATACGTATATAATATATGAATAGTTTTTATTATTTTGTGACTACTGTATTCTAAAACTGAATATATTATGTACCTATACTATTATATAAGTTAAATGGAGGTATTATGTCTATATTTTAAAATAAAATTTAAATTTCTGTTGTCTTTTTAACATTGAATTGTTTGTCTTCATAAATAATAATTTGTGAAAATTAAAATTAAAACATGTTGCATTTTTTATATATCCGATGAGACATGGATTTAGTTTTTTTTTTATTATTCTTTTTTCACTTGATTTTTTTTGTGTCGCTGGTAAATTGATTTACCAGTTTCTGGTGTCATGCATTTGAGATTTTGTTTTTTTTTTATTATAAAAATATAACTGCCTTACGATTCAATCAGTTTCACTATTTTGTTACAATTAGCGATAATCCTATTCTAATACAGCCAATACTGACGCTAGATACTTATTTTATCAAATTAAAACACCAAAAACTTTTTTTTCGCAAAATAAGGCTTACTGTTAGGATTTTTACATATATATACATTAATTCTATTGCAATTGGAAACTATAACCTAGTTTACCCATTTATTATGTATAATTGGTGTATGGTTTTAAGGCATTCTGTCGTAGTGTGAAACCTATAGACGTTAGATGGATCTTAAGAGATATAACTCTATTATTAGGATTCGTCTTTGTGTTTGTTCTGTGGATTTACGATCGACTTCAGAACATCGCTGTAATCTTATACATGCATTAATATACTAATCTAATACTGCTTAGTACCACAGCCAACATTTTAAAATTTAGAATTAATATTACAAATTACATTTTAGCTTAAATAAAAGCAATAAAAATGATTTCGTTGACATCAATTTTGATTTGAACACAAATTTTTTAAAAAAAGTTTCATCATTTTTAATAAGAAACACTTTCCAATTTCGAAATTCTCATTTATCACAAAATTGCTACGAGATCAAGTCGGAATTCAGAAAGGTTTCAATATAAATTTACACATTAAAACAAAAAGTTGTAAAACCTATAAATAGCAATGTATACGAAAATTAAATATAATTACACCATGATGTTATTTATGTTGCTAGTTGACGAGAAATATTTCGTACTGAATGTGACAGTGTTACTTACATACTAACATCTAAAATAGACTTAAACTTTACCATTGAGTGCGGAGTAGTTGAGCGGCGGTGAATCGAGTAATATTTCGACACATCCAACGAAAAAGGTTACATCTTTTATCGTCGTATTAAAAGATGTAAGTCTTTTCGCCGGATGTGACGAATTTTCGATGACATCTGCAGCTTACAATTCGGCTAGTAACTCGGAGTAGTAGTGAGTAGCGCTGAGGTAGTCCAGCAACCGACGAGGAAGTGGCAGACTGCTGATCAAGTCGCGTCGCACATATTTCAGAATCACGAATCTGAAATTTATAGACACGGAAAATGTTAAGATCAGTAAAGTTTTTTGCAGCCTATATTATACCCAACTCTGAAGAACGAAGTGTCAGCCTATTGATATTATACCCAAGCGTTATGCCAGCGTGATTGACTGAGGTACAGTCACCCTTAGGGCTCCGAGCCTATCAGTAGGAACCTATAGTGAGCTGTCGATAATGTTCTGCCATATGTATCGGTGCTCAAAGTTCAACAATGCTTTGAACTAGTGAACTAGTACAGAATAGGTATTCTACTGACCTGCAGGTGTGCTGCAAGCTCTGGACCCGCTTGAAACGAGACACCGGGTAAAGCAGCTGCACACGCACCGGCCCCAGCACTGGACGCAGATTCAGGAAGAACAGGTAGCGGCCGGAGCGCGATGTCTCCACCGCGTTCTCGATGAACTCAACTATTGTCTGAGCTTTGAACATCGTACAACCCCCGAAACAGAAGTTACCTGACAAGTTGCAAATATCAGTTCTTAAGTTTTTTTATATTACAAGGTGGAAAACGAGCAAGCGGCCTCCTCGCTAAAACAACGAAGCGATCGCTGCCCATAGACTTCAGGAATACCTGAATAGCAGATGCGTTGCCTACCTTTAATTGACGGAGAAGGAGACGAAGAGTATATCCCCTTTTCCTATGCGTCCCCTTCTCCGTCAAATCTACTTTCCCTTCCCATCCTTTCCTTATAAGGAAAGTGTGGGAAGGGAAAGAGGATTACATTTAGACCTCCAGCACGCGCAAACGCGGAATACTTCCACTTGACGCCTGTCTTCAGTGAGGTCGTCGTATTACACCGGACGAGTCGGCCAATTCGTGCAACAGATGTTGGTATAAATTAAAAATTTTAATCGACACGGGAGTTATTTTCCATGGGTACGTGTAGTATCCAGTGCTTTTTTGCACGTCAGGCTAAAGAGTATTCTTGTTCTAGACCTGCCAAATCAAATGCCGGAATGTGTGATGTGGATCACATCTCCGTTAGCTTAGCATTAGCTTTAGCATCATGTAGCTTAAACGATTAGATTTATTTTGAAGAGTGTCTATACCATGAGTGTCTAAGTGTTGAGGCTATGTGACTTCTTTATTTTTATGATTTAAATGAACACCATAAGCCACTGAATATAAAGATTTATATTCACTAGATAATTAACACTAAAAAGACTATATTATATGAGTATAGACAGTTATTTTGAGTTTTATACTATTTTATCAATTTTTGTTGACCATTCAATTTATTTGTACCTAACAAATTCAATCAAAGTAAAAACGATTCATAGCCGCAGGCATCGAAAGTAATAAATACCAATGAATTTAAAATAAAAAACAGGATGCGCGCAAAAATAGTCCATACGAAGTACATATTGACGTTTGATATGAAAAATAAAACAAACGCTCAATTTACTAGTATGCTGTGCAATTAAATCGTTCATTGTATGTCAATATTTGTTCACCGCGCTGTTCACTTATTAAGCTTTGGTCATTCCAACAGATACTAATATATACATGCTTTTATTGTATAAAAGCGACACTATTTTTTTATATTACAATGTGGCAAACGAGCAAGCGGCTATCTTGAATCGGGGGAATATCGAAATTACCACTACCTATAGACATCCGCAATTGCAGATGCGTTGTTGACCTTAAATCGATGGAGGAAAAGTCGCACTCAAAAAGAATATTCCCCCTTCCTATGCTTCCTCACCCCGTCAAATCCACATTCCATATATTATATATTCCTTTCCTTATAAGAAAAGTGTAGGAAGGTGAAGAGGACCGAAATTAGGCTTCCGGAAAGCAAAATTAGGTGAGAATCCAAATAGAAGAAATTTTTCCTTTAATTGTGAGTTAAACTTAAAAGTGGTCAAAAGCAATGATATAAGAATTACTACTTTTTAGTCTAGAGTTCAATATTACATTTAACCAAATCATTACAGTACTAACACAAGTGATTCAACAATAACCATACATACAACATGCGAAATAGTTTAGATTCAGTCTCGAGTATCGGTCGTTTGTGTTTCAGTGAGCTCAAGAGCTTGTCAAAGATAACGATGCTCCGGACGTATAAAGGTCCTCTTGCCACTCTGCATACCAGTTGCTAGTTCAATTGATTGAGAAGGTACTCTCCACAAGATGATAGAATTATCACAAAATTGATTGTTCTGTACATTGTTTAGTATTGTCTTCGTAATGTGGAATTGTATTATAATAAATATGATTGTTGCATTCACATAAAATTAAGTACGTAGTACACTTAGAGCTTAAATCAATTTTATTAAATATTAGCTGTCGCCCGCGACTCCGTCCGCCCGGAATAAAAAAAAACTTAATTTAAACGTAGCCTTTGTGATCGACCAGACTATGTTCTATATTAAACTAAATTTCAGTAAGATCTGTTGAACCGTTGTGGAATTATCGAGACAATATGTAAATAACAAAAAACTACGTAACCCCACAGGAACTGTAACTATTTCCGGGATCAAAAGTAGTCTATGTGTTCTTCCATACTAACCTCTACATCTATACCAAATTTTATCGACATCCCTTCAGCAGTTTAGGGTACAAACGCTAAGAAACATCCATCCATTCATCTGTACTTTCGTATATATAATATTATTCAGATTAAGATTGTTTACAGCATGGCCTTATAGTTTACAGTATGCCTCAATATTACTTATACGAACACATCATTAACTAAAAACCCTTAGCAACGAAATAGCGTCTTGAGTGCGCGACATTTCCACTGAGCGACAATATCAAACCCAACACACCGTATACTTTATAAATTAAAGACATACCTTGATCATGTTCAATGCGAACATGTCGGAGACCGTTGAGTTTGAAAGTGAGTGTGAAGATGTAGTGGTCGTCGCTGCTGTCGCGGACAATGAATGAGCCGTCCGGCTCGTTGGAGAGGATCTTCTCGGCCGCTTCTACAGATATGGGTCCCCAGTACCACGGGTACTGAAACCGTAAGCATACATAAACTCAAATTTGCAAAGCATTTCAAATGTTTTAAAATGTTCGCTGATTATAGGACTAGACTTTAAAAATGGACACAAACATATAGTCGATGCATAAAGAAAGCTTTCAACTTACGTCCTTGACTTTCTGAATAGAAGTAGCGAAGTCCAAGTGCGTGGTGTGGGGCGACTGCGGCGTTTGCGGCAACGGCGGCAAGGCGCGGCGCACGGCGGCCGGCGGCGAGCTGGTGATGGCGCGGCCCGCGGCGGGCGCCGCTCGTGACGTACTCGACGCCTCCTCCGACCCCGAGCGCCGCCAACGGAACAAGTTGCAGAAGCTCTGCTTCAGATTCATCGACAGCATCCTCACAGGCGACATTTTCGTTTTCGCATTCGTAGCTTTCTTCGTCACCTTCTCCGGTTTTTCGACCTCCGGTGTTTCCTTAGCAACGTTCTCCTTATGCTTCTTAACCTTCGCAGTAGTGCCCACCGAATTCTTGTTCGTATTTCTGTGGTTGTTATTCGCTTCAACCGTTCTAGAAATTTCATTGTTCTCCTTTAAGAACACGGAAGTGGCGGACTCCTTGTTGTTGGTGTGCCGCATGTGGATACCAACGTTGGTTATTATGGTGTTGCTCTTCTTGTTGATGGTATTACGGCATTCGGACTCGCTCGAGCTAGAATACAGAGTATGTAAATACTTACGCATTTCTCGCAAAGTAAGATGAAGCGAGTCGGTGTCTGAATCAGTGGTGTTCTTCTTGGCAGAGGAGCTCGGCAAGCTGTGTCTTTTAGTTTTGGAATCCTTCTGCCGACTAGAATCTTTTGGCTTATAGCTCCTTTCCTGCGGAGTAAAGTTGCTACCTATGTTCTGCGGGGTGCTCTTGCCACGCCTCTTATTGGGTCTGGACGGTTTTTTGGGCTTTCCTCTAGTGGTGCTATGGCTAGGTCTAACCATATCTATAGGGACCGCATAGATATCGCTGTCGAATGGGACATTGTACATGTCCGTTATATCCGATGTTTTGGCAGAAAGCGTGTCATGAGAAATCGCTTGAGTAATGAAGTTCGAATCGTCAGCTTGGAATTGGGTAATAAGAGAGTTGTGGCTGCTCGAGAGCCGGGACGTGAGAGAGTTCCGCGACGAGGGGCGGGTGCCGCGGCATGGGCTTAGATGTAGGAGCCTTGGACTAGCAAAACGATGGTTATAGCCCTGTCGGCGTTCATACAAAGTCTCAGGCTTTAGTTTCCTCGGGTACATAGGCGACACATGTCGGGTGTGCAGTCCCACATCCAGTGGCAACGGAGTAACCTTGATTGGACTCTCATCTATGGAAGCGATTCGAGGTGGAACGCTTATAGGTGTGAACTTGTCTATATTGGTGGAAGGCACGGGATCGTCCTAAAACAAAAACAAAGTTATAAATACTTTAAAAATGCAAACCGTAATGGCGAAAATTGAATTCTATTTGTCTTGAAAAAATATAGACTCATCCGACGAAAAGAGTCGCACCTCATGAGATCTTTTGAGATTTGTAACTCTTTTTGGCGGATGTTTCGATATATTTCATTATCATTAATATTAAAAAAGTAACGTAATACAACATGGAACAACATGCAAATGCAACTTGTTCCAAAAATTTTTAACAATAAAACTTCACTAAAGTTTTCGCTCTCGTTAGTCAATATTTGTTTTTAATTGACCCTTATTACAGATGTACTATATATTATTTTACATATAACAAACCAAAACAATTTTTCAAATTAATATTTCTTGCACTTTCACGTATTTAAAAGACGAAAATGTACGATTTATTTGAGCGGGCGTCTATAATGTAAGCTTGTTCAGACGCAAATGTCGACACCCGTTAGACGCCACGTAGTGTCTGGGTGTTGAGACGATTTTCTTAAATTGGTAACAATAGGGAGGAATATGCTTGCAATTGTCAGATTCATTGTTGAGGGGTCACAGATGCCGTGAAGATTTGATTTACAATACCAAGCGAAGTTATCTTACGGATCTCTTGTATGTTATATATTTGAACTTTTCTGTTCATACAAAATCTCCATTGTATCAATTCACGGGCTAACAGATGAATACATTATATGTCACTGTATAATAAAGCCGTGGCAAAAATGGCGGTCAAGAAAGAAAGTTAAGAAAGTTTGAATATCTCGGAAGATAAAGACGCTAACTAACTGAAATAAATTGTGCATGATAGACAATTAAATATCCTTAAAATAAAACAAAACATCTTTAATATTTTTTTTATATTTCATTAAAAATAATTAACTTAAACGAAAAAGGATATCTTACGTAAACTTGGATAAAACAGTATTTTTCATTATATTTTATTTTTATTTAGACTTAAGTACTTAGTAAGACACAACACTAAGTACTAAAATCTAAATAAAAATTTAAATAATCTGTTTTAAGGATATTTAATTGTCTATCATGCACAATTTATTTCAGTTAGTTAGCGTCTTTATCTTCCGAGATATTCAAACTTTCTTAACCGACCCTTTATTTTTGCTCACGGCTGTGTATCGAGTGGTTACAACCTAGAAAATTACCCATTACGCTATTCAAACACAACCACAATTGCCAATTACTGTACAAACTTAATAAGTTATGGTAATTTAACATAAATAACTTTAAATTACCACCACCCAATATTAGTAAATTGCCAAATACTTTATAGTTAAGCAACAAGGTATACAAACTAAATGTTGAAACTATCCGGAGATTTAATCCTCCTAAGGATTAATTGAAAACCGACGTAATTAAGCGGCTTACCATTTGTGTTATATGTGGCCAGTGAAGGAAATCGTTGCACAATTGTTAATATTAGTTCACTTTGGTATTGTGCCATTCAAACTTTATGGCGGCTCACTATATTGGACGTGAAGCTGCACACAAAACAATATAGGCGTAGGCCCCCCACACCCCGTAGTGGACCAGGCACATGAGTGCATAGCTAATCATGAGCACCTATAGAATTTGAATCTTGGAATACTTCGGTTTACGACGCAACTGTTCATTTCCGTTACGGAAATGCACTGAGAAATGTTTGAAAGCAAATTCAGATGCTAAATAGGAACCTGAATATAGTGTGAATGTATTACTATTAATTTGTTTATTGTATTACTTATAACTTATTACACATAGATAGATATTATTTATTAAGATACGATATTCCACTATTTCATGTAATGATGGAAATTTTATTTTCCCGATATGACGAGATAAGTTGAGAAAGTATAACTGTTGTTCTCCGACTAATTTAATTGTAAAAAGATATTCAACAGTTGTAGGCGTTATTAATATTGTTTAAAATATTTGCGACATGTAATCCTTGAGGTTACGTACATTTCAAAACAATAAATCATGAAATGTGTTAACGTAATTATTTCTAATCTGCAGCCAGCAAAGGATATAAAAGTACATAATACCTTTGATTAATGAAAAATCTTGTTTTAAAAGAAAATATTAAACCTTTTATATTGTTAGCGGTGTTGATTAATTCAATCAAACAATACTTGGAACGCGAGACTAAGCTGCAAAAACTCTTCAAATATCTGTTTTCAATAATGCTTCAATTGCCAATCTCTAATTGAGGCATTGTATTCGGATTTGAATTTGAGTTAACTCAATACTTATTAGTACTTTCATGTCAGGGCAATTCATTAGACAAAAAACTTATAACTGTTTATGTTTATGTTCATAACATCGATTGGGGCTTTAATCTTAATGAAATTATGTATGTAAAAAACTAAAAAGTTGCGCAATTTCAGGTATTAATCGTATTAATTTTAAATTAATCATTATATGTAAAAGCATTATAAACATCAAAAAGCCTACTCAAATTATTTATATACCCTGTCTATTAGATATGATTTTTGTTAACTCTATAGTTAATACACAGAACAGCTATACTCCTCATAAAATCGCTGCTGGTGATAAAATAAGTATATTAATAATATTATATAATAATTACATTAAAAACTGTTAAAATAAGATTAACAAGAAGAACAAGTTAAAAGGACGCGAGAAAAAAAAATTAAAGTGTAACATTAAGTCGGCTAAGAACTGAAAATTATACAGCTAAACTACATTTCCAATGTCTACACACGCAAGTTATAACTGGACAGTTCAACTATCAGCTAAATCTTTGTAATTTAAATTGAAGATGTGTAGTCGGTTTTAAATTAACAAGGAGTCAAGTGACAGGTTCACTCGTAATGGTAAACACTGCCTACCTATCTATTACATTTGTTATTATTACACAGTACAAGCACGGTAAAAAGTGCAAAGCAATACTCTACATGTAAGGTTAACAACGTAAGTGCTTATTAACTTTTATTTTGAATGAGCAGCTCGAGCGCTTCGAAGTGTAATTAATTTAACATCCATAAAGTAACTATACAAGAGAAGATCTACTTTCCGTTAAAATAGCTTTAATACAATATTTCCTAAGTAACTGGGTATTATAATATTCAGGAAAGTTCCGTTGATTTTGACCATCTCGAATATTAAGTTGCCAATCATAGTTGCCGACGACGGACCGATCGAGTTTACTTTCGCCTTGTAATACCATTATTAAATTAAAATAGAGCTGCATTTAAGAAAACGGAGATAATTGGAGCAAGTTATTATTAAAAGTGATACAACTATTATATTATATCGCATTGAATAAAATGAAACATGTGAAAAAGTTAAACACGGGTAT
>JAAOEG020000025.1:9727101-9745134 GCA_011763625.2 Papilio bianor | reverse complement strand
AGGCAATTTTATTGTCAGAATGATTGGTAAAAAATTGTCCATATTTTTACAGGTTTATTTCAAATGTTATTTGGTTAATAACTTTATCATTGTTAGGTAAAAAAAAAATAATGATCATACATTTCAGATCGTATTAGTATTCTGGTAATTTTAAAATAACCCTATATAGTTTTGATTGATTTCAATAGCGCTAATTCACTTTTGAGTATAAAAGCAAACCAAAGCAAAGCAACCAAGCAAATGATTGTTAGAATGATTAGGGTTTATTAAAGGTGTTGTGTTAGAAATAACAATAATTGTATTTTTATAGTAAGTATTCTAAGTAACTATAATTTAATAATTTAATACTTTAATAAGATTTAAGTAGACTACCGCGTACCATCTTTGTCCAAAACATCAGGTGAGATCGTGGTCTAGCGATCTCATCAAAATAGCTTAAATATCGAAAAAAAAACTTAAAGTTGAAAAATTTTATCAGTCCACATAGCACATGTTTATAGTCTTCAGGGGTTATTCGTCGTAGACAACTTATAGTGCATTTTAATTACGTATAATCGCTGGAATGGCACTTTATTGGAATGTCATGAACACAGAGAAGTTCATAATACATTGTGGTACGAGATCTGCACTTGCTTCTCTGCCGGTAACAAATAATTTTCTAATTGAATAAACCGTGAAATAAACAACATTACAAACTAAATAAATTTAAGTATACAGAACAATTACTCGGTACCGGATCATTAATATGTCAATATACATAAGTAGAATTCATCCATTGTTTCTGTACACGACTTGAAATGACGGTGACCTATTTATTGCATTCGATTTATTATCAATATTTTATATTAACTCACAAATAATGATTCGACAATAGTAATGCAAAACAATTACAAAAGGAGCAAGTATCAGTATTACATAGTTTTCATTTATTCTACTCCTTTTATTACAAAGTTGAAGTTAATTTATATAGCAAAAGTTATTATTTATTCATTACTATGACTGTTAATGCAGTGACTGCACACGCCGCATGCTTGGGACTGATGAAAAACGTCATGTTTAGAATTAAATAAAATCAGAAAAGTTACTTTGGCTCTCTAACAGATTCAGTGCTCGCAACGAAACTGTTAAGTAGTTCGAACGTAAAGCTTTGATATAGAAACGATTCCATTTTCCTCTAAATATAATGCTACGGGTTTAAACGCTTTGAACTGTAAAAAAAAATACGTTGTTTTCCAATTTTTGTGTTCCAACTAACTTTATGTTAGTTCCAGTTTTTATATATAATTTACACGAGTTGCACCACGCCTAAAACATGTTTTACCGTTAGAATATTCCATAAAATTCCTGTTAGAATTTTACGCGGAGTTTTTCATCGACAAAAGCAACCGATGATTTTAAACCGATAAATGGCTTATGCCTGACGGAGTATGTTAGAGAGAAAAATTGAACCGTGAACTCTGAACTCAGCCGATTTCGCCCCAGGCTACAATCAAGCATCATAGAGCTAATGAGAATGTCGTCCAACATTTAGTTTCGCGAACGGCCTATCGAAGGGCATCTGATGGTTTTTGACTTAGTCCAACGACTGTGTAACGCCGACAAGTTTCCGCTACTATTCAACATGTACAATATACATAAATACGGTTTTGTAAAGCGCTCTTTTTAAAAAATAATATAATAATTGAAAAAATTAACAATCGTTATAGGTGACTAGATTTACATTATAAAAACAACCCAAAAACCACGAGGAACCAACTTCATCACAATTAATGAACGAGCAAAAGTCACCTGGGAAAGAATCAAAACGAATAAGGTGTTCCATTCAAGTTTTTATATATGTACCGGCTTTTGCAATATTTATTAGTATTTAATGGCGATAGATATTCATAGAAGGAAAATTAAAACATTCTACTCCTAATAAACATTTTCATTAAGTTAAGCCGAAGCGTTAGTCATTAGTATTACGAATAATTTAAAAAGTAAAGAAAATTGTACAAAGCTTTTCTATCTGGACGCATATTGTATAATTTTTTTATAAGTTGGACCACAAAGGGTTACTTCAACTCACTTTATTGGTTTGCCTTTAAGGAAAGAACGAGAAAAGCTTAATTGGATTAAAATAGTTCGCTGTCTGTTTTCACTTGCTTTTCATAAATAAAATAAGCTAGCGAGATATTATTTTTTACGCTAAACAGGTTAATTATGTTTGCACAATTAGACTCGGCAATATTAAGACTTTACAGTTATAGGAAAAGCAGCGGCTAGTTTATCTCTACGCCTTAATTAAATGCACAAAGGACGATTTTAAATATTAAATAATAGAATTGAAAATAATCAAAAATAAAACAAAACGTATGCTGAATTAATTAAAAAAATTGTTGCCAGTCAAGCATTTACATAGATACAGTTATAAAAATGTTATTTTACATGTTCAATACATAATTACTAATGATTGACTTTAGACAGTTTAAAAGATCTATGTATTATAAATACAGTTTCATGATAAAACGTGTCAAGCGCTGTAGTCGAACTTACATTATCCTATATTTTGAAAATATATGAATGTGTATGAATAAATGAAACGACACTAGTTATAACACAGATTTTAATACTTCTTAAGGTATAGAAAGATTTCGTTGAAAAAAAAAACAATATAAAGAGTTGCTTTTGGCGGATTTAGAGACCAATTAATGATTAAACAAGAGAGATTTGTTTAAACAAATAAACTAATCCAACATTGATTTAATTAATGAAGGTGATAACAATATAACATGTTTTGTATGTATTTTTCTATTGTCATTGTCACGACTTCATGTAAATTCATAAATGAGTTACCAAAGCGTTCATACCTAAGAAAGAATAGTTACTATAAATTGGTTAATATCATACGATTCGGTATTCGAAATGCAACGGCAATTTTTAGTCAAACAGTATATGTGTAGTGGCATCCAGCCAGTCTATTCATATGTTATTTTCTAAAGCAAGCCTCTGCCACCACACATAAAGTCATTTTGATCCATCGTGTAAAGTATTCACAAGACCAGTCTCCAATTACATCACGTTTCTAGGGGCTTTTCAAAAAATCTTAATCCAGGTGTCCTTTGGAAATGAATATGGAAACGTATTCATATCTTAATATCATACTTAAATATTACATATTTTATTTTTTTAATTCATGCTTCCATTAAAATTTTAAACGATAATAATTGCATAAAGTGTAAACACAATTCAGTAATTGTTAAGCTTGTTTTAACGCTTGATTAATTCTGTTCAGTGCTCGGTCGTCTGTCACTAATAGACACTAATTTTATCCGATTTTATTTATTTCATTCGTATCGTTCGTAAAACAATTAAAGTGGACTTGCTTATAATAAACGATGAATGAAATATAATAACTAACGCATCCGCGCCTATATAACCAACAACAAAGTGCAATCGCCGCAAGCTTCAAACTCACTGGCTTGTTAATTAACAAACCTTCTGCGATTGAAAGCAGTCAACGTAGCTAAATCGAATGAGATGCTGTAATTACCTAAGTCTTGTGGCTTGTGGCTTGTGACCAACATCGATCTTATTATTACTAGTGATCAATACCTATAGTCATGATAAGTGTTTACTCACCAGTGTAATAATTTCAAAACAATGTATACTGCAGTTAATTATACATCGTCTTTTATCTTTTATCACTTCACTCTTACTATTATGTATAGAAACTTTCGTAAGATAAATCCATAATATAATTACCGTTGTGTCTGTTTTCATTAAAAAGTTTATCCAATCCAATGTAGTACACTTTATTTTACACTCCGACTTTATCTGTAGGCAGACTGATGTTCAAAGTGATTCTATGTAATAAACCTCAGCGACACAAGCAAACTTTCCTTCTAGCAACCGTACATTAACTATATTACATTTGTTTTAATGTAAATATTACTTTAATCATGGACATACGTGAAAGGAAAAATATAAAAATAGTAACACATAGCACAAGTATCCAATTTAATAACCAAGACCAGTTTATGAATTAATTTTATAACTCGTACACGGCTTATTGTACACGTGAGAATGGGAGAATGGGAGATCGAAGCGCCAAACAAGCGTATCTTGGGACCCCGATTGGCCGCCGACCCGTAGACCGGCCTAGATATCGGTGGAGAGACGCCGTGGAGCTGGACCTGCGTGAGCTACGAATCACTGACTGGCAGGTCATAGCACAGGACAGGAAACGCTTGCGATAGCTTGTGACGGAGGCCAAGATCCACTTCGGGTCGCTGCGCCAGCGGAGTAATTAAGTAAGTACACGGCTTATTCATAATTTAACGGTCTTGTTTCTAAATTTAAACTTACAATTAATTGGACAACAAATTTGTCATCCGAATCTTTTGTTTTTCGGCAGATATATTCGGTTAAATAGAAAGTGATGCACAAATGTTACTTTGTCAACTGTAAAGCATAAAAAGCGGAAAATGTATCGAATGCCAAGTTCACTATAGCCATTCACCGCAGACATGTGAAGAGCAAATAAAACTAATCTGCTCAGAAAAATCCATGCATACATTTATTAGTTCGAATCCCATCCAAACAGAATGCAATGCATATTTTAAGTCGCGATCGATAGCTTGTTATAAATTTAAATGTTTTTTTAAACTCTTTACTCTTAGTTTTATATAATTTTATCGTTTGAAGTAAACGAAAAAGTTTTACCTATTTTGACTAATGAAGCGTTCAAAATGTTATCAGCGGTATCACGGGGGTTTATTTGAGTTTATTATTATTTATATATAATCACTTTTTAAATAAAAATGCATGAAAATTAAAACATATTTAAGTAGGAAATATATCCGAAAAATATTATTATGTAGATGAAAATTTATTATATATATAAATATCCTTTTGTGCATTGGCTATCAACTTTGTGAGATACAGCGCAAAATAAAAATGCGTTAACAAGGGCTGTCTGTGCACTCGGTTAAAGGTTAAAAACATAATAAATTTACTGAGTTATTTAGCTATTCTTTTTTATTCTAACTTACGGTCCTTGTCATAAACATTGTTTCGCTGTAATAATTGGATTATGAATTTTTATGTATATTTTTGGCTTATTTTAACAGAACCATCGCCTACTTTTATATAGGCAACGTTATAAACGTAACGTTGAAAACTGTGTTAATTTGTTTCAATAGGCAAACAATTTAGAACAAAACAAATTATTGTCGCCAGTTACTGAATGAAGCAAAGGTTAGATAAAACAAAAACAAAATAACAAATGGAACCTTTTTTTTATATAATGTTCAGAACTCAAATATTGTATCGTACTTACAGTAGAAAATTACTGAAAATTTCAATTTGCTGTTGTTAAGTTAACGTTCAAAGGTTTATTGGAAACAATGATTTTGCAATTTAACGACCATTTACGTGCATAGAACATTACCATAAAAAGACTTCTCATCTAAAAGACGTTTAAAATTTATTATTAACACTATTTTTTTTTAAAGACTTGGCTAAAGCGACAGTTAAAAGCCTGCTATACAAGGACTGCTTTAAGAGGTTGGTGCGACACTCGGACGTCCAGCAGTAAATATTTTCCATGCCAGTTTGCTATCGCATCTTTTTTGCTGCTACCGCTTGAAGAAATTGATTGTGACTGCTTAGAAGAGTCCGTGTATGGCCGCTCTAAGTTGTTTATCTTAAAAAAGTATATAGCGTTATCATACAAAACTTGACCGTTCTCGTACTCGTCTCGAGCTTGGCTTCAACCGTTACCCCAGGGACTGTGACAACTGGCTTTACTCGAGATTGACTCGGGAGTTGCAGTGAGGCAATAGCCATTCCTATGATACGATCAATGAATAAGGCAATACAACTGCTTCAAATGAAATTGACTTACAATGTTCGTAGACGTTTGTGTGTGTCATTGACTTCTTTGACAGACTTTTAAAAGAAGGAGTTATCAATTGGTCTGTACATACAGATAGATTTTTATATGTGTTTTAGCACATAAAATCACCCGTAGTGCTACTATTGTGATAATTATTTTATAAGGTACTGTATGCAGGTGGGTCCCAATAAACTTAAAATTGACTAGTAGGTATAGACATTTCCTTAAAAATACGAGACAAAACAAAAGACTACTTTGCTTTCTTATGTTACGTAGACTAAACAATAGAACCTACATAAAAATGATGTATGAAAGAATTGAAGCTCTTTAAATAAGCTAGATAAATGTCAGCGGCGTTATATATCTGTCATTTAAAACTGTCGAACAATAACCATTTTTTCTTTAGAAGCAAACATTTTAATGTATACGCCATTTACGACGCTATTATTCGTGTTCGGTATGAATCCAAATAAATGTCGACACCGACTCGAAAATACCAATAATTGTACAATATAGACATAATACAAAAAAGAATAGAATTTTCTTTGTTTTGTGCATATTTATGACATAATTTTGGTACTTTAAATACATTTTGTTTAAGAATGTTTTTTATAAATTCTTTTTTATTACTATTATTAGAGATAATTTATTAAAGATGTCCGTATTTTGCAAGAACTGCAATTAAAATTAAAAATAACCCTTTCAGAATTGATGGTGATGAGATTGACGATTTTAAAATTCGATATCCAACAAAACAAGGGCATATTAAAGAGTATGTTTACTTACAAGCCTGCCAACTTTTACAATGAGAGCCCATATAAATTGCCTCTACGCATTTAACCGTGATCGAAACGCAGTAATTAAAGTTTAAAATTTAAATTATATCGTTATCAAAGGTATTTGAAACATGTTACATATTTTAGATATATATAAAATTGCTACGTGATATTCCGTGGTTGTGAGCCATGAAAATAAGACACACTAGATTTGTTCGTTCCATAGAAAAAAATGATTTATGTCGCTTACGTCGGATGTCACGTACAGTTCGTATCCTGACAGTTGGAAAATCCATGGACTAAAAATTGAAACACGTTGAAGACTTATCAAATTTTCTAGTGTAGTCGTAGCGTCTCTTACAATATTACGTCTCCATCCTTTGACTAAATTAATTTTAGATATTGTTTAAAAATACATTTGAATGTGGTAAAGTCCGCAGCAGCATTAGTAGCAGGTAATGGTGGTCATGCGAGCCATTCGTGTAGCAACACGACTGGCGCGCATGACCACTGCAATACCACGAACACACAGAAGAGAGGCCTTAAGATTTTTTATTATAAGCGACCGCTGCCAAGAGACATCCGCTATTGCAGGTGCGTTGCCTACCATCAACTGACGGAGAAGGAGACAAACAAAAAGAGAATATCCCCTTTCCTATGCGTCCTGTCCTCCGTCAAATCCACTTTCACTTCACATCCTTTTGTTATAAGAAAACTATGGAAAGGGAAAGGGGATTAATTAGGCCTAAATGAGTTTGCAGAAGTTACTTATTACTAATCTTTTAATTGATAAAATTTTTGCGAGTTTTTTTTGTATATAACGCAAGACCGTCTGGACCTAAATTGAGATCACACGGTTCCCGATCCCGATGTAAGCACTAATTCTGAGAACATTTCCAGAGAGTGAGAGATATTAGTTTCGAACTTCACGCGAATTGCAGTCGACGTTTAATTATCTTTGATAATGTTGTTAATAACATCGCATGTCATGCCAACATGAAGGGAGTTTGAGTTAACTTCTAATGTATATTGCAGTTATTCTATGACGTAGTTCTAATAGTTTGTTAACGTGGTTATTAAAAATAGCCCAATAAAGTGTTTAATAAACCATTAAGTTTTATTTATTTATGTTGCATACTTACTTTACTTCATACAGCCGTGTGCAAAAATAAAGGGTCGGTTAAGAAAGTTTGAATATCTCGAAAGATAAAGACGCTAGTAACTGATAAAAATGGTGCATGATAGACAATTATACTTAGTGGCAAAACTAAGTACTTTAATCTAAATAAAAATAAAATTTAATGAAAAATACTGTATTATGCAAGTTTATGTAAGATATCCTTTTTCGTTTAAGTTTATATTTTTTAATGAAATATAAATAAAATGATTTTATTTTATTTTAAGGATATTTAGTTGTCTATAATGCACAATTTATTTCAGTAAGCTAGCGTCTTTATCTTCCGAGATATTAAAATTTTCTCAACCGATCCTTTATTTTTGCTCACGGCTGTACATTGCGAAAGTACTAGACGTTTTTTAAATACACTGATAATTCAATCATTTAACGACATTAAAAACTTTTTTTTTCTTTATCGTCAATGCTTTTTGTCAAAGGATGACGTATAATCGAGTTTGCAGAATGCAGAGTTAAACCGCTGCACGAAAAATTGGTTAAAAGGTCGGTTTTACCAAAAATAAATGTCGGCCTCTGCATATTCTGAAAAACGTACCTAAAACTAAGGATTTAAGTGAATTTCAAATTGAACATTATTGATTTGCACGCGCAACCCCGGAATATAAAGTAGAAAAATATTAATAAATATGAGTCGAATTGGGAGTAAATAATCTTCAATACGAATTTAGATGTGTTGTTGCTGAACTTTGGACTGTTCTAGAAGCAACATATTCAACGCCTTGTACCATTTTTGCTTTGGACACGATTTGACTTGGAGATTACAACACGGTATGAAATCGTGTTATGTTGAATATAAATCTGATAGGACATTTGCGATATTCATATTTCGTTATTTGGTATTCGATAGATACAGTGACCAAACAGTTTCATCAAATATTCCTCGGGCAATATTCACAAATACATACAGGTATTCATCAGGTAATGCAATCCGAATTGACATAAGTATGTTTCAGCAATGAGTCGTATGTAGCTGTAAACGAAATGTAGTTATCTATTTGAATAGAAATAAAGGATAATATCGAATATATAAAAGCGTCGGTGGGTCAGGGGTACAGCATTTTACTTGCAATGACTGCAGTTCCTGGGTTCGAATCCCGCTATGTAACAATGTGTTTTTCTATTTCGAATTTCATACGTACATTAATGTGACGTTGTTACGGTGAAGGAAAACATCGTGATGCAACCTACACTAATCGGCGAAGAAATTCAAAGATATCTGTAAAGTTAACCAACCCTCACTTGGCCAGCGTGTTTGACTAAAGCTGAATCGCCCCTAAATTAGGGTTGGCTCCGAGCCCCCAGTGAGGACATACAGTGACCTGATGATGATGAAATGATAATATATAAGACATCATTAAGTTCTTAAACCACTAGTTTGATATTATAATAAAAGAGAATTCTCATAGCTCCAGAAATGGTTTGAGGATTTGTGACCGAAATTTGAAACAATAAAAATGTTCATCTACACTTTTTATTTAAGAGGTCTTGAATGTTCTAGACTTGTCTTGACTTTTACTCATAATCCAGCTAAAGTTATCTGTCACAAGGTAGAGACGATATGTCTATTGAAAATTATATGATTGGTCCCACTCACGCACGCACGCCTCGTCTCCACCCCACTTCAGCGAACATCAACCCTTATATTATTACGTATTGCTTTAACTTTCGTAATTATTTTAAAAATTATATCGTTAGGTACATAGTTTTGAAGTTAGACAAAATTTTCAATTGAGTTATAAAATAATTAAATATACTATATGAATTTACAAATAACAACATTAAACGGATAAAGTAATTAGACTATACTATCCGCTAAAGGGTTATAAATTATAATAGTAAATTATTTTAAAAAAACGCAACATAAAAATCCTAGATTTTTGTATAAAACACTAGAGACGCGTGATACAAAGGTTCGGAACGCGACGCTTTAAAAACGCTAACCATACTGAAATATGCACACCAGCGAATATTAAACTGTAAAATTTTCAGCTTCTAATCTAGAGTAAGAGCTTATATAGGCATTATCGTTGCGCTAACCCTCTAGGGTCTATCGACGGATCGATTGTTAGATCACCGATTGACAGACTTCGTGTGTATTTATCATACGCAAACAATACAGACCGAAACCACCAATTAAATCTCTGTGCAATTAAGGAACTAGATAAATATACTATGTATATATCTGCCTACAAAGAGAACCGAAACCGAAATATCGTATCGAGTTATAGCCCGCTAAATTATTCTAGGAAACAGAGTCCATGCCAGGTATCAATCAAACATATTAAAATTGACTTCGCTTTGGTTTTCGTTCGATTTTGCGTTTCGTATTGCAACAATATTATTGCCATCGCTCTCAGTCTCAATTTAAGCATTGATAACATTTAATACATGTGTCCTTTGTGAAAACGCTTATATACAAACCGTACCGTCGTTATACAGAAACTGAACATTATCTAATTCTATTTTACGCGTCTGTCAAAATCATTCGGGTGATAATTAATGGACGATCATTGGCAACATCTAATACACGACTACGCTTAATTACATTGCAACTGCCAGTTGTAGCAGTAGCCAGGACATTAGTGCTATCTACAGGGTGTCCAGACAGATCACATCCAGATTTACTTTATGTGAGATATAAAACTACTTCCTAAACGCATTCGATATCTATCACAATCAATCTTAACTATCTCACTCTATCTTTACCCTCTCCCTTTTGCTTCACAGGAAACTTTAGACTTAGCGTGCTAACATTAAAGTATTATAATATTTATTAACTAATTAAGTTTTTTATTTCATATTTAAAAAAGAAATCTACGATGATTACCTAAAACGTAAAATTTGTTAGGTTTGAGTGAAAGACCGTGTAGTTTTCCCAAAATGTGGTTAACAAATATAAATGTGCATTTATGAATAGACTTAAATTGACTTAATTTTAATCGACTTAGACATTTACCGAATAAAAAGCAGAGTCATCCATAGACTACGCTTAATCGACAAGCACAACGGCGGGCTTTAAATTAGTCCCGAAGCCGGAACCGGCAACGAAGACCGTCGTCATCGATAAACGACAATTTAACGCAATTAACGCTACTGCAATTAAGGGACAAGCGAAACAGAAGTACAATACAAACGCTTCTAATGGCAACACTTCCGATTAAATATTGCCATTTGTAATATTTGAAATTATTTGGAAGTCTTAATATCACATATTAGTAACTTAAATAAAAACTAGAGACAACTTTTCGGAGATTTATCATTTTTAATGAATTCGCGATTAAAAATATTCTGGTTAAGCTAATAAAAGCGTTTAATTGCACTCTTATATATAAGTGGTAATCCGCTTAGTCTATATCATTTTTGAAATAGAAAAAAAAGTGTATTTATAGAGCAAAAAAATTCGTAGTTCTAGTACTCCTTTCATATGCTCACTGCATATTTTTCTCAAAGGAATTTAAAGACTCGGGACCGGCGGTGGTTTCGCGTGGGTATGCTTTACATTATTTTACATAAATCGTATCAAAATCATTCTAAAGAACTAAATTTAGTTTAAAAATAATGAGAATAAACCAAATAATTTCGATACTAACAAGAAAGTTAATTGAGAATGCTATTAAATTTAAATAAAAAAAAGACGTTATATGTTATTCATATATGAAATAAATGTACTAGTATTTAATTTAATTGAATTTTAGAAAACAGTACAGTTATCATTTTTTAAATTGAACTTTTGTTCAAAGTGTAGGTAAAGAAATAATAAGTCGAGCACTGCTTGGTATCATCTACTCTTAAAAACCAATTACCAATTAGGATTTAAGTCGTGAGCGCACCTTTTAACTGAAAACTTAGTTGTTACTAAAATCCGATTAGGTTTTAATATGATTGAAGATTGGTTTCAAAGTAATATGTACGTTGTAGTTAATAGAAATAAGATTTACTGTGCTTGTATAATTCAATAAAACAAGTGAAGCTCGCACACAAGATTTTACAAAGTGCAACATGAAAGCGCAAAGCTAACAGCGATAATAAAATTATATGCCGAACCATGTTTTACCTGAAAACTAACTGGAGTATAAATATTTTAGTCGGACTCCTTCTGCCGTCAAGTAAAATACCTAACTCAATTATAATAAAGCGGATCAATTTATTTAAAGCATTTGTACAATAAATCCATTATTTTGAATAATTAATGATACTCTTTTTTATATTAAAAGGTGACCACTGTCCATAGACATGCGTAATTGCAGATGCGTTGCCTAACTTTAATCGACAAAGTAGGATACGCACTGAAAGAGCACTGAATATTTCCTCTTCCTATGCGTATCCTCCTCCGTCATGTCCACTTCCCCTTCCCATCCCTTCCTAGTAAGGCAAGGATGTCAAGTGAAAGAAGACTAAAATTAGGCCTCCGTCACCACACTCATCAGACGAAACGCGGAATTACTTCCACTTCACGCCTGTCTGTGCGGTCGTGGTATTACATCGGGCGAGCCGGCCCATTCGTGCGAATATGTTAAAGCGGGCTCTACCACTGCCAAGCTTATGATACTCTTAAATTTTGTATGGAATCAATTCAAGTTTATTAATAGCTTTTAGTCTATTCTCCGCGAAAATTATGCCGTCATAGAAAAGTGCCAGCGAAGAAGTTTGAGACGACACATACTTTAAATATTTTGTCAAGTTTTTAACAATCGGTAGAACATATTTACAACGTAGAGTTCAGAAGTTTCATAACTTTAACTCAATATCATAGTAATGGAGATGAAATACCATTTAGTTTGTTTGTAATTTTTAATAAAAATAAGTTTGAAAGTAGCATCATATAGAGAAATTGAGAATCAAAAGGTTAGCGTAGTATGGATATAATATGCGGAGAGATGATCATCACATAAATATGAAGGTTATGGCATTAAATGTACTACATACGTACATTTATACGTACGGCTACAAAGGTAGAGCATGACCGAAAAAATATGGATGGATAGTGTGAAAGAGGATGTGCTTAAGAAAGATGTGAATTCAGATATGTATGACGGCTGATAGAGATGTGTGAAAAAGTAGTACATACTGTGCCGATCCTCCATAGGGACAGGGGGAGGGCGTTTTAAGTATTGATAAGTAAAAATAAGTAGAAATAACCCTGTATCAAATCACCCATGGTCTACTTTTTGAAAGAAAAGATTACTTTCATAGTTTTTTGTGTTTTTGGTAGTAAGTGTTAAAGGTTAGGTAGATTATATGCCTGATTGATTATTGAAATACAATGATTTACCGATTTAAATATCCCGACGGACAAAATAAAGGAATTATATACTATACTAGCTGTCGCCCGCGACTCCGTCCGCGCTTTCTTTTTGTAAAATAAAATAATTTTTCTAAAATAAACGTAGCCAAAGTTACTCCTTATTACGTCAGCTACCTGCCAATAAAAGTCTCGTCAAAATTGGTCCAGCCATTTCAGGGATTAGCCGGAAAGAACAGACAGACAGATAAAAAAAAATGTTGTTTTGGTGTATGTACCGTATATATATATAATGTAGTAAAAAACGGTTATTTCAATATTACAGACACTCTAATTTTATTATATTTATAGATGCAGTTTAAACTTTTAACATGTAAAAAAGAGTTAATAAAATATCCTTATATTAATTACTAAATAAAATATTAAGCATTAAAATAAATCCAAAAAAAACAAACCAAATTAAATATAGACAATTTAAAGTTGTAATAAACTCCAGCATCTAATTGATTTTAATGGAATTATCAGTCAGGATTTAATTTGATGAAAAAAAAAAACTCCCATTAATATAATTTAAGTTCATAGAGAAATAAAATGTCCATCCTACTAACAGCACAGTACTGTTAACACTTAGTACCGTTACAATTTTTTTTTTATCGCATGAATAATAAATAGTTCGCCTGTAGTTTCCACAAAATATTTTAAAACTGGCTTTGGAACACGCGTTGGAAATTTATTATTAATGTATTAATGTCAAAGTGGAAATATTAAAATCAAAATATTATTTCAAACACAAATAAATCGAAAATGAAAAAAATATATTTTAATGCTTAATTTTTCATCCCTAAAAATAAAAATTAAATTATTTACGTACCTGAAACTCTGGAGGGGGTTCGATCGCTGTCACCAGGGGCTTGCCAGGGTTTTTCTTCACCGTATTAAAAAAATCATCACACATACGCTCCTGTGTGTCGGATGATTCGCAAAGGGACAGGGATCCCTCTTCAAAATCGCTTTCTTGAAGCTGAAGCATCATTTTGATATTAAATTATTTGAAATAATTTTTAGAAGAAATAATTCATAACTCAGTAGGCGAGAGCAAAATTTCAAAGTTCCGTGCAGTAGCGCCCGGTCGGACGATGCGCGCGAAAGTGCAACCCGTCCGATGTAGCACGTCCGCCAACGTCGACTGGTAAACAAGGAATAAGCAAATACGTTCCGGCGTTAATCCCGATTAAAACATGAAGCATGTTAATGATTGTGAACTGAAGCTTTGGATGAACACGGCTGCATGCATCACATTTGGTCTACCATATTGACCTAAGCTTCGACGCTTAATGGTAATAATCCTCCTTCTGAATGATATTACCAAATTAAAAATTAAAAAATGGACGCTTCTCGAAAATTATGATTTGAAAATGCGCGCCTTCGCTCAATTGTGATGATAAATCTATTGTAACGGGCGTTACTGCATGAAATCTTTTGAAAAATTATATAAATTAGTCACGAAAGCCAAGTATAAAAAAACTTCGATCGTAATTAATATTTTAGCGTATTAAATTAAATCAGATATTTGCTTATATCGGCCGAAAACTTTTATTTTTATATAATAAATATAAGGTCTTTATTATGTAAAAAGGTAAGAATTAAACCAGGCCCATGATAAAAGTTGTTGAAAACCAAAATCACTTACCACTCTTAATTACAAACTTTGGTATTTTGTAACTTACGTATTGTTCCTACCCAAAATAATCTAACAAATAACTATATACCTTAAGACTTTCATATATTGGTCATTGGCTTAGGAATAGAAGACAAACATACAAACATTGATTTTTAATTATACGGACAGAAAACTAGATAGATTTTAGATAAAACATTTTAGTTGCCATTTCGGTGATATTTTTTTCTGATCATGTGAAATTCGTTAGAAAATTAGAGAATAGCGAATTACGAAAAATTATGAAACATAGCAAGTTAACAAATTTTTTTTTTCATATGTACCGTCTAGTTAACAGACAAGTTATTTAGACAAGCGCCCAGTCTCGCGCTGTATCTGACATTATTATTGAGTAAGATAATAATTAGTTTTGGGCATAGATGTTACGTCACTACCAAGTGCTGGTGCAAGTCATTTGCTAATTGGATTTTGAGCATGTTTGTGAGCGATGTATTCTATTTAAGTACAATTCAACAAAATAAATAACACATAGGGGAGATGAGAAAAAGTGAGTGGCGGCAAGCGAGCTTTAAAAAAGTTATTTAACTAGATCAAACTCGATTGTAAAGAGGGAAGTGTGGATTTTTAACAAGCGCTCGTGTATCTGCCTAACAAATGAGGCGAGGATAAAGTATTTTTATAATGAATAAACAGGGTCATTATCTTAATATTGTTTTAATACATTTGTTTATGGCACCATCGCCTTTGTAATTATATACTTAGAATATTTCTTTATCTGTTTTAAGCATTGAAAAAAAAAGGAATATAACGCAATTCTGTCGACTAACCCTTACTGGGCTAGCGTAATTAACTTAGGCCTTGTTATCCCTAACTTTGTGTAGTCTCCAAGCCCCCCTAAAGGGAGGCGTATAGTGAGCTGATAAGGAGGACGCAGTAGTGTAGTGTATTAAGCTTTTAATAGTGTTGTTTTACTTGTCACTTTTTTATTCTCAGGCAAAATAATAAATCGTGTACCCTATGTTGAGGATGGCTCGATCAAGCATTATCGCTGACGTTCTGGTCGGAATAATTGGACGCGAGTGCTTTTATAAAGCTTTTTTATTACATATCCAGCGCCCTTTATGGATTTATCTTTAACTAAATTAAAGTTTGTATGCAAATATCGTTGCAACGTATGCAAATAAATACAATTTTAACTCATTCTGTTAAAACTATTATATTTTCTTTTTCATTTTTATGATGTTTGGTTTCCACTGCCGAAACACTTGTACAAAAACGTATTGCCGTCCATCTTCCTCTCTTTGAAGAAACAGAGATAACAATATATTTGTACACTCTGCTGCTCTGTTGCACAATCTGCATAAATATAATATGTATTATCATAATCATAAGAACATTTTATTAACTTGTATAGGCCTTTGCTTTCTAAAATATGTATGCAAGCATTATGCAGCTGTCTGTACATATATTACGGCAGTGGGAACCCACGGTTAGACTGACTAAATGTAGTAACAACGTAAATTAAGGATTGTAGACATTAAATTATATTTTCAAAAATAAAGGGTCGGTCAAGAAAGAAAGTTAAGATAGTTTTAATATCTCGGAAGATAAAGACGTTAACTGAAATACATTGTGGATGATAGACAATTAAATATCCTTAAAATAAAATATATTTTTTAATTTATTTATATTTAATTAAAAAACATAAACTCAAACGAAAAAGGATATCTTACGTAAACTTGGATAATACAATATTTTCCATTAAATTTGATTTTTATTTAGATTTTAGTACTTAGTACGTGGCAACACTAAGTATATATAATAGTATATAGCGGCACTGAATTTTCTTTAGTCTAGTCTATCTTTCCATAAGAATTCGTAACACCGAAGTAACCACATACATGAGTATGAGTATGTGATTTTCAATTTTCGAATTTTATATGTACAATTCGACTTTCTTACGGTGAAGAAAAACTTCATGATACAACCTACACATATCGGAGAAGAAGATGTGTGTGAAGTCAACAGACCCGCTTTGGTACAACGTGGTTAACTAAGTCACCCTTGTCACAACTATCTTAGGGTAGGCTCCGAACCCTTGGTTGGATATGTACACTGAGCTGATGATGACGAATTATGAAATTCGAAAATATATTAACTATCCATAAATACGCTTTATGTCATTGATAATTCGATAATACAGGATTTATACGAATAATTTATTTTGTCATAATTTTTTTTTTTTAATTCTCATATGGTACCATTAATATAATTATTTGTAACATTGAACAAAACATGCCCATCAATGGACAGAATAGTCTTTTGATTTTATACACTTCATTGGTAATATATTCCCTGAGGCAATTTACCTGTGTCAACGCTGACAATATATAACTCCTATCAATTTTCAATAAACACGATATTGTAAAGCGCAACAACCTGGTATAACCGATAGCTCCGACGTAACTATAATAATAATTACATGGCGTATATCACCGATGATTAGAAATAAAACAACTTTAGTGAGGTAGTAGAAATGAGTATGTGAAAGAACCGTGTGACTCAATATTAAATTTACTTTTTACATAATTTACACACAAACACATACATTGAATAAAGGTGATCAGATTGGAGTACCGTGAATTTGTATGGTACGCGATATTAACTGCACTTGCGGTTTGCACGGGACTCGCGCATCAGTGGGCAAATTTCCTGACCGCTTTGTCACGTACTCGTCAGGAAAAGCAGTAAACAGGTGAAAAACAATAAATACTGAATAGCCGATGTTTTATGACACAAAGGAGGTAGGGGTGGGGGCGAAAATAAGCTACTTTATTTTTATACTACATATTTACTAATACAAGTTGGTCTAAATAAAAGCGACTGTTGCCGCTGACTCATCCGAATTCATAATATAAATTCAATTAGGATGTTGCATTAATGATCCTAACAAGTAATGTAAATTGACAACGTATAGAAAAGATGAAATGTTTGTAGATGTGACTTTTTAATTTCTTTGGTTGGATTGGATCGAATTTGTATTTGACCACTTTTGAAAATTGCCACCGGAATTAAAGATTGCTACAGGCGATGTTATACGGAGATTTTTATTGGCATGTAACAATGATTAAGCACATGACTTGTTATTTGCAGGTCCTGGTTCGAATCCCGCCATGTACCAATGTGTTTTTCGAATTTCATATGTACATTTTACCCGACGTTCTTACGGTGAAGGAAAACATCGTGATGCAACCTGTACATATC
>JAAOEG020000025.1:9675037-9690981 GCA_011763625.2 Papilio bianor | reverse complement strand
GCATCAACTACCTTTTCGATCCGGCGGAAATTACGGTCGATTGATAAGCGCTAAACTCCACTGTCATAAGATTATTGAGAGACGAGCATAAGAGAGTTAACAATAGCTATTCACTCGTCACTGCTCTCGAAACCCACAGTAATATTGACAATGACATTTGCCCCATGTCTATTTTTGGGTACTTTAAACAATAAAACACATGAGAATAACGCACGTGCTAATAATTAAATTCGACATTATTGTAAAGGCAGGCGAGGCAGACGTTACAGTTAATTAATTGAAATAGGGTGAATTACACAAGCAATAAACGTTGATACTTCAGTATTATTCTACGAAATGTATTTAAATTTTCTTATTCCAAATTATAGTTGTTCGAATACTTTTTAAAGTTAGATCATATAATTTTTAAAACAATCATAGTTCTTTGTAAATTGTATCATATACCTGCTTCGTTACTGGCTAGCTCATATCTTTTGTTTATTGTAAACTTAAAGTAATAAGGATGTTATTTAATCCCGCTCTTCCTCGAATTGGTAGACGTTGGGGAACGAAGGAAGGTCTTTCTAAGTACTAGTCGTAGGTAAATAGGCGCGTGTAATGTAAATTTTAATTTTAAAATTAAATTATACTGCATCTTAATTTAAAGTTTTACTGATGTTTATTTGATCTAATTGACTTTAAGAGAGAAAAGAGACTAAGAAATTTTAAAAATTTAAAATTTAATTTAAAAAAAAATTAAAAACGGATGTTCAGAAAATAAATAACCCCATAGTAAACAAATGGACGGAACAATATGCAATAACACCATTTAATTTCTATACTGAACATCAATACGGTTTCCGACTCAAATACTCTAACGGCAATAATTGATCTAATAACTTAAATTAAAATAAATATAGATAAGAAACACATTGCACTCGTAATATTTATTGACCATAAAAGGCTTCTGATACTGTGAGCCATGGTGTTCTGTTACAAAAGATGAATGCTTTAAGAATTACTGACATAGATCATCAAAGTTTACAATCTTAGCTTAGAAACCGAAAACAAATGGTTAAAATAAGTGAATAAATAGAAAGTCTAATAAGATCACCTGTGGCATACCTCAGGGCTCAATCATCGGTCCTCTCTTATTTTTGATCTTCATTAATGATCTAAGCAAGTTGAGACTATCAGGACACATCATATTTAATGCGGACGATAGTTGACTTTTTATTTTGTAACTTCCTATACGTTATTTGCAGCAAAAAAATAACATACTAATTATCCTTTAGAAAATACCCCAGTTTTCATTAAGATACTAAATTAAGTTGGACCAAACATACTAACCACATACGCACAAATATTAGTCGCCTAACTCTAGTTTTACGAACTTAGTGTTCTGCAGCATGTGACAATAGACAAGTGAATGTGAAAAAGACAATAGTGAATTCGACTCATTGTCTATTATTCTACATTTAAACTGTATCTAGAATAATTAATAGAGGGATGAGATTCTGCTTCAAAGGCAATCCTAGAAACCATACAAAGAACACAAAACAAACTTATTGAAATATTGTTTTCGATTTCATGACCAAATGATGAAATTAATTTAATAAACTTTACACATCTACAGCCGTGAGCAAAAATTAAGAAAGTTTGAATATTTTGGAAGATAACGACGCTAGCTAACTGAAATAAATTGTGCATGATAGACAATTAAATATCCTTAAACTAAATAAAATGTCCTGATTAATTTATTTATATTCAATTAAAAAACATAAACTTAAAACTTTAAGTTAATTCTTAACTTTCTTAACCGATCCTTTATTTTTGCCCACGGCTGTAATACATGCATTCTTATAAAAACATGTTAACAAATAATAGAAATACACAAATAATACTTAAAATTAGGTCTTAAAGATGTCAAACCAGTAACAAAGATAAATTAATATTATCAAAACCTAGATTAAAATCTATTTAAAAAAAGTGTAATATTTGCGTGAACCATACAATACTCTGCCTATATTACTCCGAGATGTAGACAAAATGCTATTATTTAAAAACAAACTTAAACATTTCTTAAAATATAAACTTAATGTATACTTAATACTAAAATATGTATAAAAAAACAGTGTAAACTTAGACTACTGGTGTAAAGCGAATTGTATGTTACATAATTTGTTTCTATTCAGTGAATTTTGTATGATATTATAGAAATAAAGATCTTAAACAACTAATGGTAGAAATGTTTAATAGTAAAAAAATGTTAAGATTTTTCATTGGAACAAGTTTTCTTTAAAACAATTAATGTACTTTAATGTTGGTCTAATTATTTAAATATTAGCTGTCGCCCTCGACTCAATTATAGATTAAGTAAGTACTAAAAACGTATCCCTCGGGAACCGTAACTATTTCCGGGACTAAAAGTGCCCTATGTGTTCTTCCAGACTATCCTCTACATCTGTGCTAAATTTCATCGAGAAACGTTCCACCATTTAGGCTACGAACTCTAACAAACATGCAGTCATCTAAACTTTCGCATTTATATAATGTTAATAAATTAAGATTAAGAAACGCCGAAATAAATGTAAAGTTTATTATTTACTTCTTAAGTAATATTTGTTATATTAATCGATTTAATTGAATTTCTTTATCATCAAGTATTACTTCTTTGTGTAATTACTCTATTAAACCGAAAAACGAATTCGTTTTGTGACTCCTATATAAAACTAAGAGGGTAGGTAAATACGTGTTGTTAAGTGCTGCAACGCGAGAAACTGTCGGGTTGGTTATTGAAGTATGAAGGCACGCCGCTGCGTTCAGCCTGCACTTTCTATCCCCGGACGCCCGCAACTATTTTACTGTATCCATAATAAACAAATAACTTTAGGACATCTTAAAAAAAGCGGGGAAAATTGATAATGTCATACAGTTTGGCATTTCATATTTATCCTTTCGTAATGAACCGCAAAATCGTTTAAATCTACGTTAAGGGACGCTCTTAGCAATCATTAAACATATTTGATAAGTAAGAGAGTTTGCCCGAACAGTTTATTCATAATCAATTCTTGCTAAGATAACGTTTGAATTGTTAAAACTTTGTATGCAACAGACCAGCATTAAATGCGTGGTCTTATGTTGCGTGATTCACATCGCAACATAGCTGCTGGTGTTAATTTTATTCAGCTGAACCGTAATCTCATTAGCGGGTAATGGTAAGCAACGAACAATGGTGTATCTGTGTATTAATCGTATTGGATCTGATGTACACCATTGTTACTCGATGTTAGAGTTGCTAACTTGTGAGACAAAATTTCATTCATAATTCATACAATACTGTTCGAAAAACTTCCATGTATATTTGTTCGTTCCATTATTACCAGTTCGACCTATTTTCAAGTTATTTGATTGTATTATTCCCAAATCTATTATTACAGACTGTTTTCTTACTTCGATTACCTAAATCCTTACTAATATTATAAATGCAAAAGTAACTCTGTCTGTCTGTCTTGCTTTTACATCAAAATTACTGAACGGATTTCAATGAAATTTGATACGTGGATAGCCTTAAGCCTGAGAAAGGACATAGTCTACTTTGTCTTTACTTACTTTTGTTGCGAAAAAAGGATTGTAAAGAGTTAAAAGGGGGGGGGGGAGGGTCGAATGTAGTATGGAAGTAGTTGTTAGTTTTAGAGATAACAGCTGAAAAGATTTCGGTTGCTATATCGATATATATGTACATAGTCGCCATTAAATGTTCTTTTAAATTTTGTCCTCAAGAATGTCAAACAACAACAGGGATAGACTATAAAAGTTAGTATGGAAACGATTTATGTCAATGTTTTAGAAATATCGCATTAGATGATTCTAATCTTAAAGAGCAAATACACGTGAAGTTCCACGCGGACGAAGCCGCGGGCAAAAGCTAGTAAAACTATAAATCTCTAAAAAGGTTCTATAGGAATACTAAAAAGATAAAATAATAATCTTCAATTGCAACGATACTCTATATTGTTTATGATTCTTAGACTCGTTGATACGTGTATTCACAGAGTACATCGTTTCATCAACATTCGATCTGTTACGTAAAGGATTCTGTTCCAATTCAGATTAAATTTTAAAATTAAAATTAGACCCTTGTCTGTTTGATATTCTATTGACGTATGAGAAACGATATCTTGTCTGATATGAAAGGCAAATTTGTGTCTGTGTAATGTTTAGAGGACTGCAACTGAATTGGATTACATTTACATTTTGTTTTCGAACCGTCCCCGACGTGTTATGGTAAAATTGATGCATGCATGAATTATATTTGAAACACTTATCGAAGTGGAAAATTTTCGAACAGAATATTGGAAGAACACTTGAGGTTTTCTTTTAAAACTGCACATTATTATGGATTATTTAAATTATTATGTGTACCCACGAAAACGGTTTGGCATTGTAACAATAAAAAATGAAGTATAAAAGAAATATACTAACAACTTTGACGCGATAGGTTAGGTTATTATTCTCATGTATTTAAATAATTTTGATACATAAATACGATAGATTTATATAACTTATATTACTTAATGAATTAAATAGGATAGCGGTCATAACGGTAACGAAGTAATTTAGTAGGTTTGTTTAACTTTTTATTCGCATGAAATTCCATAGCAAAGTGACCGCTGCCCATCCGCAATTGCAGATGCGTTGCCTACCTTTAATCGACGGAGCAGAAGACGCACTGAAAGAAAGAACATTTCCTCTTTCTTTGCTTACCCTTCTCCGTCAAGTCCACTTTCCTTACCTGGTAAGATAAGGGTGGGAAGAGAAAGAAGACTAATGTTGGGCCTCCGGCACCATACTCATCAGACGAAACGCGGAATAGCTTCCACTTCACGCCAGTCTTCTGTATGGTCGTGGTATTACACCGGGCGAGCCGGCCCATTCGTGCGAAGATGTTAAAGCGGGCTCTACCACTGATAAGTTATATTCTAATTGCCGTTTCTTAATTTCTGTTACAGAGAAAAACTTTGTTTTAACATATACATGCCGTTATTTTCAATTGCAAAAGTCAAAATTCTAATGCTTAAATGACAATGAAGGCCTCCCTACTGGCTGAGAACTACCGTTACCTAGGCAACCAACCTTCTATGCTGCTTTTGAGTTGCAATTTTGTCCCTTTCTCGCATAACATTATTTTTTCAATTTACGCACTCCCTATGCTTATTGGCTTAAAAATATATAGCCGAAAGCGTGTCGTAAGTGTAGAGATTTTATTACAAAAAGAGATATTTAAAAAAATATGTAGTGATTGCCGACATCTTGCGTTATAACGAAATGTTTGTTTACGCTTTATTTTTTTTTTTTAGTAAATACAAAGCATTGATATGAATAATTTGAATATAAATGTATGGTGTTGGTACACCTTTGTTGTAACGTAAAAGATAAAGGTATTAATGTAAAATTACCCTTTATTTGCCCTTTTGAGTAAAAATACTCTCGGATCTTCTCAGGTCATCATACTCTATGCTAACTTTTACATCACAATATGATCAATAGTTTAGAATTGAGGAGAAATATAAACATTCTTATTTTTTTATCGTCAGCGTCCCACCCCCTCTTTTAAGGCTCGAGCCTATTTGAAGATAGGAATGACTACGCTCTAGTTAACTGGACTAGTGCTTACTTTAGACATTTGGATTTCTTCCCAGTTATAAGCAGTTTGTATCACGAAGCTTTTCTTAATCGTAACTTAAGTTAAAGTCTATGATTGGATAATAATTTTTCGCACAGTAGATCATTACATTACCTGGAGCACAAAAATGATCACGAACTCCAAGTGTTTCCCCGAACGTGTGTTTAAATAACGGTAGCATTGTCCGACGCCATGTTTACACTCGACCGCACGATATTTAACACTAGCATACATTGTTAAAATTAGCTTCGATTTTGTTAGTATTATGCTTTCCAACTAGCATTCTGTACTATACAATTAGCGGATGCATGTTAAAACTGTTGGTATGTTTATACGAGCTGGAGCTTTTTAAAGCGATGCAACCGTGTCCCCGCTTTTCAGTACAGTTGCTAGCTTGCGACATCTTTGAAATATTAAATATATTTCGTTTTGCGGCGCGTTTTTTTTAATAAGGAGTGCTGCGATATTAAAATAATTTAGGTTACCTGTATTTCCTTCAATTAATTTACTACTTGAAATGAGTTATGATTTCATAATTATACTCGTCAAAAAATTACGCTCGGGGTAACTTTTTAAACTGTTTTTTTTCTCTTTTACTAACTGTTCTCTCTGAGTATGTTAGACTAGTAATCTACGAGTTTTAGGTGTGCATTGTACTGAATTGTAAGCCCATGTAGATGTTCGTCGTGTACTTTGTCACACGTTCCAAATTTGTTACATCTTTTGTATGACTTCAATCTCTCCCTAAACATTCCTCCAAACATTTGACCATTTCTCTTACCACTAATTCTGTTTAGTCAACCGGCCCAGTGCAGATCACTTAACATTTAAATTTCTTAGCAGATATAAGTAGGTTCCTATTTTTTTAAATGTACCAAAACACTTTCATCTTGATATTTCTACTTCGACGAATACTTCGCAAAATTATCTGTTTCTTAATCAGGCCAATGTTTTCTAAAGTCGGGTAAATAGACGACATTGAAATATAAACTTGGAAAAATGTATATTAGAAATGATTGAAGGTTAATCCTTTCAATAACAAACTGTTTTTAATTAAGCTCGGTAAATAGATAAGACCTTGCAGCACTTTACTTGAACAAAGAAAATGTATTTGTAAGTCCTTTAAAAGCTGTATAAATGGATTTTATTCTTTAACCAGGGACAAACAATGACAAGGTCGCGAACAATCCTGTGGAGATGTGACCGTAACGTCTTTCACACGCATGTTAACATCTACAAAGGGATTCAGATTAGTCTAAAATATAAGCTTTTCGCTCAGTAATGCAAATTGTTTTTTAAGTGTAGGTATGTTTTTGAGTTTGTATGGAAGTAACCAGGGTTGTTGTTGTGAAAAGAAATGAAACTCTAATTTTGCTATACGTAAACAAACATTAGCATTACATATTTTAAACGGGTATATAAGTAAGCGTGAATTCGCCTATCTAATAGTCCCGTAATTATAGGAGTGGGTGAGCCCGGAGCTAGGCGGGCCGGGTCCGGGTCGGCAACCGTAAGGGCTTCGACCTACGCGCGCCTGCGCGACCCGCGATCGACCAACCTCGCTCGCTTCGTCTCCCGCCTCGCCCTGCCCGGGACGCCTCAATATAATCGCGTCTGAGAACCAGCCGTATATGTATTCTCACTACTGTTATAATGCGGACACCGTTTTAATCTCCCTTTTACCCCATTCTTTAAACGTCTCGCCATGAAACCTTTCATGTTATTATTTATGGTGATACTAAATAGTTGAAAGGACGACGTTGTTCAAATGTTTTTGGTGGTCCAACTAGGTGTTAAACATCGTTTAACTTTTAACAAGCTATGTGACAGAAATCTACTCATTTCATATAACCTTAAGCCCTACAGCGTCCTTATAAGCTACTAATTCCCTACAGATCATCTTATGTTAAGTGACCCGGGTTTCTTTTGTTTAGCTTTATTAACGTCCCTACAATCAGTACCAACAAGTTCTACAAATGGATGATTGAACTGATTATTAAAATATTCGAAGCTGATAATAATAATTGTAAACCACTTTAATTGTTAAGTTCATTACAGTTATATTTCTTACGAACATAAACTGAATCGAAGTAATAGTTTTAATTAGAAGGCATATAATTAATATATTACAACCTTAGATATGGATATTAGAATAATATGAGTTATAAAATAATGAATTAATTCTTTGTTATAGTTATCAACTAATCCTGTAATCATTAATTATAATTAATTTAGCTTTTAATAACAGACTTAATTGCTAATAACTGAATACCCTTGTGTTTTATAATTTGTTTTGATGAAATCAAATGTCATCGACAAACTACATATTTGTTGACTTTGTAACGTTGAAGTAAAAATTAGGTCACCAACACTTTTGTCATCCTTTTTCAAACATGTAACGATTTTTGGGTGTTTTTCATTGTGCCAAACGGCCTGCGATCATTCTGCTTATTGGGATTTTTTCCCATTTGACCCATCGTGTCATATAGTCAATAGACCCATTTTTTTATAAATATTATTATTCCTATTCCTATTTATTATTCCAGACTAAGTTCTAAATCTGAACTAAATTTCAATAAGATCTCGTACGTTGAACCGTTGCGGAATTTACTGTAAGTAACAAAAAACTACGTATTCCTCAGGGACCGTAAATATTTCCAGGATCGAAAGTAGCTTACGCGTTCTCCCAGACTATCCTCTACATCTATACCAAATTACATCGAGATCCGTTCAGCCGCTTAAGCTTCCAACTCTAACAAACATCCATCCATCCATACATCCATCTAAACTTTCGCATTTATAGTATTACTAGCGCCCTGCTCCGGCTTCGCACGAGTATAAATCTGATAAATCTCGTAGGGTACAGCTTGCGTTTATTGCAACGCAAGCGGAAAAAAATTAATTATTTACGACATCACATTAGAAACCTCAAAAGTAACAATGTTTCTCCACTATTTAATGGATGTCATTGTACATATAAACCTTCCTCTTCAATCACTATATCTGTTAAAAAAACCGCATCAAAATCGGTTCCGTAGTTTTAAACATTTAAGCAGTCAAGGGGACATACAGACAGGGAAAGCGACTTTGTTTTATACTATGTAGTGATTAACATTAAGATTAAGATTAGCAGAGTTACTAATATTTATTTTGCCTGTAAGCATAGAGCTACTGGCGCTCAGAGGGTCTGTTGACTGATTTACGAACTACCTTCACTATGCTACAGATGCAACCTAAAACTTACATTCGATTATGTAATACTGAATTTCATATTTAGAATAATACAGTTTAAACATTATATAGTTAAATATAAAAGTGTAAGTGAACATATATATTTTATTTTGCGTGGAAATAATTATATCGCACTCTCTGTAATCAATATTCACGACATGAACAATTATTATGATCAAATGAAAGTTGTACTCTTTTGGCTTTAAATTTATGTTTAAACTAGCTGTCGCCCGCGACTCCATCCGCGCATTCTTTTTCTAGATAGCCTAAGGTACGGGAGTAACTTAGACTATCTAATAAGGATATTATTACATCAGCTACCTGCCAATAAAAGTCTAGTCGAAATCGGTCCAGCCATTTCAGAGATTAGCCGGAACAAACAGACAGACAGACAGACAAAAATTGTAAAAAATGTTATTTTGGTGTATGTACCGTATATATATTCATATACTTACATGTAGTAAAAACGGTTATTACAATATTACAAACAGACACTCCAATTTTATTATATGTATAGATATACCTTATTGCATTTGAAATAAGATCTATAATATAGGTGTTATAATTCTGTAACACTTCTTTCTTGTCATTTCGACAATGAATTGCCTCAGTTTAGAGTGCATTAAGTAAAAACAAATTCTTGTAATTTTTGTTTATTCCATTAATAGTTTGAGACTGAAATATTAATCTTTTTAAGTATTAGATAAATGTCGGCCCTTTTTATAATTATAATAAAAGTTTTCATAGGGTGAATAAAAGATAATGGATTAAATTAACATATTGCAAGTTACATGCGGGTCATAAAGTACTTTAGTTATTAAAACGAACCCTCCTAATTCTCAATTCCTCACTCACGGCGATAAATGAATGACACCATAAAATATTATTAACATTGATAAAATATATTTTCTTTTCGAAAGTTACTACTTTGTTTTTAAAATAAACCTACAATTAATAAATGGGATGTTATAATATACTTAAGAGCGCCGGTGAATCAGGGGCTAAGCACTGGACTTGTAATCTGCAGGTCCTGGTTTGAATCACGCCATGTATCAATGTGTTTTTCGATTTTCGAATTTCATATGTACAGTAACGGAAATTCGCGGTGTTCCACTTACAGAATAATTACCTTGTTCCTTGCAACGTAACAAACTCCGCATCTTCGTACAAGTAATCAAATAAAGTAGCATTGAGTTGCGCAAACTACGGGATATTAATACAAAGCAATCACTGACTCATCTCTATATCACTTATCATAAACCCTACGTTCAATAGGTTATTGCTACGCGTCGTTATCTCACTGCGTATAAAACATTCAAGCGCCTGTAGCCTTAAAGGTTGAACACCTCCAGATTCCCCTACTGTACATTTACCCGACGTCCTTTCGGTGAGGGAAACCATCATGATGCAACCTGCACATATCTGCAAAGAAATTCAAAGATGTGTGTGAAGTCAACCAACCCGCATTGGGCCAGCGTGGTTGACTAAGGCATAGACACCATCTTAGGGTAGGCTCCGAGACCCTCAGTGGGGACGTTTAGTGAGCTGATGGTAATATACTTTGACGTCCCTGGATCCCTGTCATAAATAACAGCCCATGACGAAAACAGATAGTAAAAAAGGAGATTTAAATATATCTATTTCCCTCTCATTCTCTCATCCTTCATATTCTCTTTGAAAAACAGAGACAATATATGTCAATACAATTTTAATTTCGCCAAATGCACCTAAATGCATAGACAAATACATCTTACTAAAATTGTAAGTGTGAATGTTTGTATGGATGGATGTTTGTTGGAAAGTATCTCCAGAACGGCTCAACGAATCTTGGTCAATTTTGACATAGATTTAGAACATAGTCTGGAAGAACACAGGCTACTTACTTAGTTTTTTTGTACTCCACACGGACGGAGTCGCGGCTCAAAGCTATTTCTCAAATAAACATATTGAATAATGTATAGTAGCCGTTCGCGGTAATCCCTTAATAGACCAACAAGTCATACAAATAATTAAGAATTTACAGTTTGATTACCGAAGGGAAACCTCACTGTAAACGTATGAATAAAAAATAAGACTGCTAATACGATATTCTCGACCAATCAATGTTTTATTCAAACTGTTCAATTTCAATAATAAATGAATCTTATTTAAGCGTCAACACTAAAGCAACTTAATTCACATTGCATTCGTGGAAACAAATATTACTAAGAAATAGGAAGCAACAACAATTTGTCTGTTCTACACACGCAAATGTCAACTGTAATTCACTCGTTGACGTCGATGCTATTTATTCATTTAAAATTGAACACTTTTCTTTCTTTCTGTGGCACTTTAAGCTCCTATTTCGATTTTGAATTGAACAATGTAACTTTAAATTCTAACTTTTCAAATAAACATGGATTTTTGCTAATCGAATATAATTTTGAAGACAGGCTTTCAGTGTAAGTCATTCCGCTTTTCCTCTGAAGAGCGTATGTGTACGCACACATACGCTCTTAGGCCTAATTAGTCTTTTTTCTCTTTCCATTTACTTACATGGAAATGATGGGAAGGAGATTTGGAACGTATAGGAAAGGGAAATATTCCCAACGAGCAGTTCTGGATGTCTATGGGCAGCGTTCGCTTCGCTTATTCGAATTAAGATGGCCACATTCACGTTTGCCTCGTTATATGTTATAAGAAATAAATATACAAGTGTCTACTAAATCATTTTACTAAAGCATATTATTGCTAACCTTATAATAAGCCTTTCTATAACCTTTTCTAGATAATAAGAGTAAAGGTTGGAATTTTTTAAAGGTGCATAATACTGATCATAATCCTCTTTGTCTTCCGATATTTTTCTTATAAAGAAAGGATGGGAAGGGAAAGTGGATATGACGGAGGAGGGGACGCATAGAAAAGGGCGATAAACTCTTTTCATGTGTCTCCTTTTCCGTCAATTAAAGGTAGGCAACGTAACAGCAATAGCGGATATTTATGGGCAGCGGTCGCCTCGCTATTTTAGCGAATTCAGGTGGCCGCTTGTTCGTTTGCCACCTTGTAATATAAAAAAAAGAGTCTCATGTTGTCTATTTGTTGTGTTCGTTAGAGGGGCTTCACACAAACGTTTTAGTCGCACAGCCTACTTGTTACCGATATAGAAAACTGGAACAGAGTATCATGAACTCGCTTTGCTCTATGAAGTCGGATATTGTCTATCAGATAATAGGTTGGAATTGCATTTACTTTAAGACGGCTCTATGTAAACTGGTCAGGAAGTTGTGTTGAAATGATTTCCTGATTCAATGTACCGAGTTAAGTTGTCACTTTACATCTTGCTTGTACCTACTAGTTGAACGGTTGCGTGATTTGCATACACGTTGATCAAACTCTTGCGGTCACTGAACTTCTTGTTGTGATTTCGTTTTCGATGAGTGCTTGTTTAGGCATTGTTTTGATATAAGTCAAAACATATTGCTTGGATAGTTCCATAGAATATATTTTTACGTCTTAAAAAGTCGTGTTCCGAGTGTTTTATGACACAATAATTAAATAATTTCATTACGCAAATACAATTTTTTTGACATTATAATAAAAATAAACTGAAGTATTCATTAGGTGAAGAATATTAAAACGTGCAAATAGCTTTATCAAAATTAGAATGAATTATAAGCCCTTTTATTAATTAGAAATATATAATATCAGTAACTTTCATTATGTGATATGACTTCACACCATCAGCTGATGGTCACTATAGGTCCCCACTGAGGGTCTCGGAGCCTACCCCAAGTTAGGGGTGACTAGGCCTTAGTCAACCACGCTGGCTCAATGCGGGTTGGTTGACTTCACACACATATTTGAATTTCTTCGCAGAGATGTGCAGGTTGCATCACGATGTTTCCCTCACCGTAAGAACGTCGTGTGATTGTACCTATGAAATTCGAAAATCGAAAAACACATTGGTATACGGTGGGATTCGAACCTGGACCTGCAGATTGCAAGTCAAGTGCTTAGCTCCTGAGCCACCGACACTCTATGATATGATATGACTTAAATTATATAAAATCCTAACTTTTGCCCGTGACTCCGTCTGTATTCAATTAAATAAAAACTTAGTAAAGTAGCTTATATACTTCCGGGACTATGTTCCGTATGATCCGTTAAGTCTTTCTGCTTTTTGTTGTTGCTTCAAACAAATATAGTTCCATATATAAATTCGCATTTATAATTTGTAAGATTGAAAAGCTAGAATACTCAATGTTACTTTCACCCTTGAGATTTCGCCCTCGCACGTCTGCGTAGCGAATACACGATATTAATCATACTCGTGTTCCCTCTACTATTTACCAAAGTTTCTTGCTTTGATTTATAAAGGGCGGAGTATAAAATTTATATCGTAATGTAAATGCAACTATTTTTTTTATCTCAAATTGCGTCAACAAATTTGCGCATAAATCGCCACGCATAGTACTTTAAGCGCGCCAGAAGTCTGAAAGTTCTAGTTTAGTATTTATTTTATCTGTGCTACCGACTTAGATCAGATATCGTGCCGAAAACTGTTGCCATTTCGTTAGAGGGGTTTTAAGTTTGCTGCTTTTATAGACCGACAAGTTACCTGACCTGACTTCTACTAAACTAAATCATGATAGCTCACTAACGCCCTCTTTTTATGCTATTATGCTCTGCTTGTCATGTAATTTTCCTATACATTATGATATATTCCGTCGATTCTACTTGCAATATCGCTGATATGTTACATTGTCTACGGGTTCCGATATCCTTGTTTTACAATACGAAAACAAACGAGCTGTGGGAACACTGAGGTGATCAACGATGCGCATTGACATCCGCAATACCAGAGGACTTAGAATTACACCGAAATGGATCGCATATAAACATCCTCTCAAAGTAAAACTAAAATGTACTGAGAATTTTATAGATACAATACTTGTTTACTAAAATTTCGATAAACATTTCACAAAAGGATTATCTACAAATGAAAACAATAAATACATAAATTTGATAGCGACGTAATGAGTATTAATATAATAACAATACCTACACTTTCGAGAACTACTCAGTGTTTTGTCACTTGTTTCCTGTTGGGACGTACAGTCTACCGAACGATCTGCCCAATAGTAAAACAGTCATCGTTTCGATATTTTTAAACTTTACCTTGCCTTTAATGTTTATTGTTCCTTAGAGAAGATACTTTCGGAGGCCATCAAACTACGAGTTTACGTTTCGGTCGGGAGTAATTTTACCCCAAAATATTTGTTATTATCGACCGCTGTTAAACAAGATATATTTTTGAAATCAATTATGATATTTAATAGAATATAGTAGTATCATAAGAACACTTCTAAAATGTGTCTACGTTAAAAATAAGTCTCTTGAAAAATCGTTTTTGTACCTAGGACCTTAATGTTATTTGACATTGGAGAAGGACGACTGGATAATAAACAAAAGATAGTAAATAGGTGTGATTTATTGCTGTTGTTCCAATTAATATTGCTGCGGAGAAATCGCATAGTAGACGTCAAAACACATTTGAGTTATTGATACGATATTTTCCAGGTTGGACTTTAAGCTACTTTCTTAAGATAATTACTTAAAGTTATCGCGCATTATTATTGTAGTCTAGTACTTTAAGGACATTCGTACCGAAAGTACTTGACAATATTCATCCAAACCATTCCAAGTCTTACAAAATGTGTTCGACCTAAGCAGTTTCTTGACTACATTAGTTAAATGGAGTTAAAATATTGAACTATACATAAACATATTTACATAACATGCCTGTACGCGTTAGGTATATCTTTTTAAACTTCCATTTGTTTTTTACTTAACTTGTAATGTATTTTATATGTCGTTCCCACTGCATGGTATTAACAAAAGAGTATTATAAAAATAGTTGCTGTGCGATATTTATTGATTAGGTTGCATTTTTTGTTGTCAACATCATCCCCTGCGCTGCGCATCAGAACTCCGGGCAATTCTATATTTAGAAAGATTCGAGAAACTTTGATCTGTAACAACACGTTTGAGACTGTCGCGACCATTTAGATTGTGTGTTAATTTGTCACTTCGTATTGTCTATACATAGGTACTATCGCATAACGTAATTTTGCAATTTACGTTTCATTTTAATTCATTTGGTAAAATAATAAATCGTATGCTCTTATCTTACCAAATTAAATGCGATTGTTTGTATGGATGTTTATGCAACTTAACTACAGAACGGTAGATCGAATCTAAATAAATCTAAATATTTACTTACTATAATCCAAATTATATTAGATAAAGTACTATTACTCAGTGTTTATTGAATTAAACGAGGTCATTTCTAGTTTTTAGATTAATATTATAGAATTCGCTTTTCGGAATAATATTGAATGGAGTGAAATTACATTTGATTATTCAATCTGGGCGGTATAGAATTGTGAATGGGATTTAATTAATTCCTTTCACTGAGATTCAAATGTAATAACAAGACAGGGATTTGAGAGTCGTGCGTTATTTTACGTATGTATGTATATTGCTGCATGAAATGGAGATGTTAGTGGGTGTGTACTGTTGCTGGGGTGGCAGCAGCCGGGGTGCATGGATTGCGGGGTGGGGTGCGCGGGATGCGCGGTGCGATGGCGGGGGACGGTCGGCCGGTGAACCTAGCCTGTCGAAATCAATACAGCTGCTCCCTGCGCTCGTCTCGAGCTCGTTGCTATAGTTACGCGCCGAGATAAACCACACCATCTCTACCCCCCGTATCTAAGTAGTAGTAATGCATTTACTAAATAACACTTCCATTATGTTAGTTTTAAAATATTTTAATTAAAAGACATAACAATAACCTATTACATCTATATCTATACGTATAATAAAATTGGAGTGTCTGTTTGAAATATTGAAAAAACCGTTTTTTTTCTACATGTATACGAATATATATACGGTACTAACACTAAAATAACATTTTTTACAATTTTAGTCTATCTGTCTGTCGGTCTGTTTGTTCCGGCTAATCTCTGGATTGGCTGGACCGATTTTGACGGGACTTTTATTGGCAGAT
>JAAOEG020000025.1:9571492-9586285 GCA_011763625.2 Papilio bianor | reverse complement strand
TGTATGCCCAGGTCTCCAGAGACTGACTCCTAAACATGGAATTGTAAAGAATCTGTTTCCTTATTTCTTTTTAATTTGTAAGCCTTCAGATTACTATTCAAGTTAATAAGATTTAGTAATTAGGTTTGCCTTTTGTTTGTTAATATGTACATATGTTCGCTCTTAACAAATATCAAAGTCGAAGTCTCCTTTCTCACTCGATCACAACAAGTACTGCTGCATACTTCAAAAAAGAAGAACGTCTATCATTGCGCTCCCAACTCCATAGTTATGAATAGTAATGACTCTGGCTCTGCGTGGAAGTCCCAACTCGCCAACTCGAAGACATTTTAAACGATTTGCATTTTGACTAGATCTAGAATCGAACCTGCTGTCTGACTAGTAGAATTATGTCTGCTGAATCCTTTGAAGTTTCGAATAAGCCAATCGTTCTGGATAGAAGAGATGAATTTGTCAAGCTGCCAATCACCTGCCATCATCTGCGTGCAGCGCATAAGTTCAATGAGCTTATGGTGACGAATTAAAGTACCATTGTTACATCTTGGCACTTCGACCGACTGTGTATTATATCGCAAATGTTTGCGTCGCCAATCTCTAACTACACCAGTCGGAGATCTTCCACCAGAAAGGCTTTCCAATCGTTTATAATCGCCTACAAGCTCGTTGGGTTGCATCAGTCTGGACCAATCGCCGTATTTACAGGCCGGCGTTTAAAAAACATTATTTTTTCCTCTTCGTGTGTGTCATCGAGCGCGCCATACATCTGAAACTTCAACCGAATCTCTCTTCGGGTGTCATTACGGCTTCAATGAAGATTTATGGCGAGACAGGGAACTACAGCAACACTACTGTGACAACGGAAGTTCGTTCGTCGAAGCGGATCTGATGACTTGATATTTAGGTGAAAAGGAGCCCTCGACTCGCGGACCATTCATTATATTTAATTTATAATTACCGTAAGCTTTCGACTCGCGGATCATTTTTGGTCACGCTGGGTTAGGGAGTATCTCCCAACCTTAGCATAGCCTCGGCCTAGTGTACAATTTAGCTATAATTTACCATTTCTTTTACACCTCGGCCTAGTGTAAATTTAGTTATAATTTAATATTTTTAATTTAGTTATAATGTACTGTTTCATTTATTTTTCCTAATATTGCCCAAGTGCATTATGCTATTACTATTTTTCTTGATTTTAAGCATTTTCTTTGTTGCTCATGTGCATTATGGTTGTACTGTTGTTTTTTCTTTATTTTTAACTACTATTTATGTTACCTTTATGGATTATTTTTCTTGTGTTGTTCACTGTGTGAAGCATAATGTCTTGTTTTGTTCAGTCTATTTTTTAATTTAGTCGGCCACCCTTATTTAATTTTTTCTTTTTAATTTTTTGTACTTAATTCTGTAAATGTTGTTTATTTTGTTGTCTTTGACACCAGGGGCGGGCATGTTGCCGACGCATTTAACCAAAGAGGTTTTTGTATATACTTATTTTTCTTAATACCATTTTTAAATTTAGAACTGTTCATATTTTTATATTCTTTATAAAACATATTCAGTTGCATTAAAATAGTGTTGCGCAATAGTTGATTAGACTGTCTTTTATTTTCAAAATTTCAATTTTCAATTTAAGTATTTATGTTTTCTTTTAAATTAGTTATTCAGTTTATTCCAAATTACATCGAAATCTCCGCGGCGGCTTTTCCATCCTTTTCAGCCTGAAAATACGTACCTAAAAAATAATATTTTGCACACAGGCATTTTATTTTAATGGTTTATTATATAACCTTACTAGCTTTTCCCGCGACTTCGTCCGCGTGCTACTTCACGTGTCTGGTCGTTCGGATTAGAATCATCTAATATGATATTTATAAAACATTCCCATAGAGATTTTCATCCCTAATCCCTATTGTTGTTTTACCCTTAATGATAACATTTTAACGAACTTTGAATGGCGTATATATTTATATCGATATAATAACCAAAAATGTTAACAGCTGTTATCTCTAAAAATACCGATACTTCCACGCTACATTCCAACCCGGTGAAAAGCGGGACCTTTCAACCCCTAACAACTCTTTCATTGCATTAAAAAGTAGCCTATGTCCTCCTCAGAAAGGACTTAAACTGTCTACGTATTCAATTTCTTGAAAATCAGTTCAGTAGTTTAGGAGTTAAAGCGAGACAGACAGACAGTAATTATTTCGCATTATAGTAAAGATTTGTAAGGATATTTAAATCTCACGGACGTCTGATTTCACGTGTCTGCCCGTTCGGATTAGTAAACTGACGTATATTCCCCCCTCCCCCAGCATCACGCGCGTCAGTACAGCACTTATTGGGTATTAATTTCAGTTTCACATGCTGCAATAACTCTAAACCATCTGATACGATAAATCTAAAACGTTAACATAAAAAGTTTCCATACAGACTTTCATCCCATATCACACAGTTGACCACAACAATAGGGATTCTCATGTTGGTACTTGAGGATAGTCAGTCATAGCAGATTACCTGTTATCTATTCATCAGTTCGCCGAAGATCTTGGAAAGAACATTACTAAATTAAAATAGTCTACTTCGAAACACTAAACTGCCTTTCCTATCATTGCTATTTAATTCGACATGTAACAAAACGAGAACATTATCAATATCAAACACGCTCTATTAAAAAATACTTAAAAAGTATTAGTCAGAACTTGGCCAACTTTATATGGACGTAGATGATAACCGACAGGATTCAACAAAGATAAAAACATCAAAATCGTTTTAGTAATAAAAAGTATATATGAATAACATTTTCTATGTCATTCTTGACTAGGTATGTAGTTGCATCTCTGTCTGTCTGTCTGTCTGTCCTATATCTAATTATTATTTCTAGAATTACAACCGCTGCACATGAATATAGCTACACGTACCAATGCTTAAGTAAGCATAGGACCCTTCCTATGGTTAAGCAAAGTTAAGCAAAGCTCTTACCCTTGGTAAGAGCTTTGCTTACTTTACTGACATGGAGAAGGTGGGGTTTAAAACTTGTAGTAAATCTGCTTACGTTTTTTTTATATTATTTCTTTACCTGTGAAATTGCCGTTTTGTTTGAAGAAATTGAAACAATTTTTTTGTCTTATATTTTTTATTTGATTTAATCGAAATAATCACCCATGCAATCAATGCATCTTTGCCAACGCAGTGGCAGTTTATTGATGCCCTTCTTAAAGAAATCAGCTGGACGGGAGGCAACAAATTCTTCAAAGGCAATATGTACTGCCTCTCGGGTATTGAATTTTTTTCCCGCCAATAAGTTATCCAATTCTGAAATCGAGCAGTAGTCTGTAAGCGCAAGGTCTGGAGAGTATGGCGGATGACGAAGAGCTGCCAACCCCAGTTCTTGCAACTTGGAGGCCGTCTGCTATGCAGTATGAGGTCGCACGTTGCAGCGGAGACGAGCGATTGACCAATGCTGGTTGGAGATGTTCCAGCTTCTTCATCATTGTGTTCAGTTCTTCACAATACACATCAGTCAGCCAAACCTGACTTCAAAATATCAATAATTGTACAATATTGACATGATACTAGAATAAGAGAGTTTACTTTCTCCGAGCGTGGTATTCACGATATAATTTTTTACTTTTTAATGCTTTTTGTTGAGATTTTTTTTAGGAAGTCAGTTTTGTTTTTCAGGTTGTAATTTCCAGAACGGAAGCGAGCAAATCAATAACAGGTGGTGCGTTGGTTTGTAGAGTTAGCTCCGTAAACGTCGTTGATGTTGGGTGCCGCTTGTGCCGCGTTGCAGCCACGACGGTACTCATATTCCATAATTACTCGAATTTTTAACGTATCCATGATAAAAAGATTGAAATGTGATAAAAATGTAACACTAATCAACAAACAAATGACTACTTTTGGAAAAAGAATTCCATGTTTTTAAAATATTTCTATTTGGAATTAGAATTCTTAGCCGAACAAAAATTATTTTGATTTGCAATAGCCAGTACTGCAGAACGGCAATTTCATAGGTAGACCTATTATTACAAGGTGACAAACGAGCAAGCGGCCACCTTAAATTGCGATGTGACCGCTGCCGGAGGAGAAGACGCAATGGATAAGAATAATTCCTCTTTCTATGCGTCTTCTCTTCCGTGAAATTAATATCTCCTTCCCATCCCTTCCTTATAAGGAAATGGTGGAAAGGGGAGGAGGACTAGTACTAGGCCTCTGGAACGCACACTCATCAAACGAAACGCGGAATTAATTCCACTTCACGCCTGTTTTTTGTGTGGTTGTGGTATTGCACAGGGCGAGCCGACCTATTTGTGCGAAGATGTTAAAGCGGACTTCACCACTGTTAAACGTAATTGGAGTGTGGAACATTTTGTGAAACATTTTAAATGTGGCAAACATTGCGCACACTTCTAAGTTACCCAATGTCATTTCTTCTTAAGGCGGCTATACATGTTGGCCGAGCCTTGCCGAGTGAAGGCGAATGCCAACTTATAGAATGTACATTTGCATTGCTTGCTATCGCTCGGCTTCGCTCGCGACAACATTTCCTCGCTCAAGCACTTCCACAAGCGCCAACGTCTATAGAGCTCATTCGGTGTAGCTTGTCAAGACTCGCCGGCGCTGGCGACCGCTTGCCTCACTTCGGAGCCGTGTCCGTTTTTCACCGCTCATGCGCGCGCTTGTCTATTTTTGTCTAAACGTTTGTCCGTGCGTCAGTTCTATCATAGTGATAGAGTTGCTAAACGTACGGCCAACATGTGTAGCCGGCTTTATTCGTTTGGCACGTCTATCACTGTATTATAACTGGCGCACGGACAAACGTGTAGGCACTATTGGCGAAGCGCGCGCGAGCGCCTTTGATTTATGAGGAAACCGACACCGCTCCGAAGGTAGGCAAACTGACGCAAGCGCCGGCAAATCTTGACAAGCTACGCTAAATGAGCTCTATACCTACATGTTGGCGGTTGTAGAAGTGCTTGAGCGCGTAAATGTTGGCCCGAGGGATTGCAAGCAATGCAAATGTACTGTCTATCCGTTGAAATTCGCTTTACTCGAATAGCCTCGGCCAACATTTTTTATATTACAAGGTGGCAAACGAGCAAGCGGCCACCTATAATCGCTGAAATAGCGAAGTGACCGCTACTCATAGACATCCGCAATTGCAGATGCGTTGCCTACCTTTAATCGAAGGAGGAGACGCATTGAAAGAGAATATTTCGTCTTCCATGAATCCCCTCCTCCGTGAAATCTAGACTAAAAGAGGACTAGTATTAGGCCTCCGGAACGAACACTCATCAGACGAAACGCGGAATTACTTCCACTTCACGCCTCTGTGTGGTCGTGGTATTGCACCGGTCGAGCCGGCCCATTCGTGCGAAGATGTTAAAACGGGCTCTACCACTGTTAAACAGTGGTATACATGGTATGGTTAACAAATGTATAGCGGGCTTTACTTTACTTTGCAAATCATTCTCGGATTTGACAGCGGATTGCTTATGCACATTTAACTGTTGGTCTTAAACACCAGAAGACGTATTATTTTCTCATTTTGTTCAAAGACAATGAAAAAGATTACAATAAAGTTTTTATTTTGGCAGATGTACACAATTAAAAAAGAAACTAGTGTCTTCAAAACAAAGTTAGATAACCAGTAGACAGTAGATCAAAGTAAACTAAGCAAAGATAATGTATTGTTAGTAATACAGCGTGTATATATGACTAAGTAGATCTAAATGCAATAAGATTGCCACTATCACCGGAACTGGATAACTTTGTGGGACTACAGATCACATTTGGTCTGTGACAAAATAAGTTGTTAGTGTGCAAATAAAAACAATAATAGATAACGTTGACTATTGACACAACGACAAAATGACAAGTAAAAAACACTTAGTACAACAGTAAACATACCCAATGATTTCCCCCGCCCCATTAATATTCCATTCCTCCTAACTCTAGTAGGTAGTATACATATAGAGTCCTGGCTAATGAAAGTATACATTGAAAAATCGTGGCACATTCAAAATAATTAAGATAGCAACCCAACATGAACATAGAGTATGACTATTTGATATTTTTAATTTTTTTATTTTATGCATTTTATTTTTATAACTCTTGTATGTTATGAAATAGGGTCCAGCTCTTGATTGTATTTAATTTATACTATAAGATTTCTGTTTGTTTCGACCTTTTGTTAATTTGTTCGATTTTGTACACCCATTGAGCCGTGGCAGTAATTATTAAATTAAATAAAAACACATTTTAGTACAACAATATATTCTAAAAAATCAAAGTCCAAGAATTCTACATGCATAGATTACCAGATTCACTACTACTGGTATCACTATTTCCAACATTGATTATGAAACTTTCCAAATTTTCTTCAGTTATTATATCTCGTTCTTTATATTTATTTTCTATATTAATGACATGATCTGTCATTTTCTTCCAATCTCCAGCTGTTATACTTTCAAATGACTCTCTAATCAATTTTTCACAATGCTCTGCAGTAAGTTTAATATTCTCCACTTTTCTTTTTGCCAAACTCCAAATCAGCTCGATGGCATTTAAGTAACAGTGGTGTGGCAATCTCAGCACCTCATGACCATGCTGCTCTAATATTTCATCAGCTTTATATTTGGGTCTTGTTTTACGACGTTTCACTATTTCTAATAATTATGCTTAATTGTTACAATCTTGAATCTCAAATGAAAAGTCATTTAAAATAAGCCAATCTCTAATCTCCCGTTTGCAGTTTAGTGTCGTGGGGGCTTTATTAATGATCAGCGAATGATAACTAGTGTTATCCATAACAATCAAACTTGGCTCTAAGATTGGGGATTAACATTTCTACCAGCCATTTATGAAAGTAGCTGGCATTCATCATGTCATTGTGGTAGTCTGCCATTTTGGACTTTGTGCTAAACACCAATAATGAATTTGGCTCAAAACCTTTTTCTGATCCTGCATGAACAATTATATATCTTTTTCCAGACAATATATTTTCATTGCTCCACTTGTGCTTGGACCTTTCCATGATTTTTTTGTTTATGGCTTTTATGAACATATGTTCCATCCAAATAAATGATTTGCTTTCCTTCAGTAGGTTTCTTTTTAATGGTTCTCAAAAAAAATGTCTCCATGCAGATATGTCATTGCTTTCAGTTAGTAAGGAAAATTCATTTTTATTTTTCTTGAATTCATAGCCGTTTTTCAGTAATAAGTATTTTGCGACATCCACTAAATCCAATGCTTTCTCTTAATTCTATCAACAGTGTTCTCAACGTTGGAACTTGTTTTCTGACAATGGAAAATTGCCACAATGGTGAATTGCCTCTATGTCAAAACTGTCTAAGTCTAACACTGTCGCTTTATGTGGCCATTTTTTCCCCGGAGTACTCCAGATACCTTCATTTAAAGCACCTTCCTTTTTGATTCTGTTTAAAGTTGGTAAACACACACCTCCTGTAAAGCATGATAAAATAACATGAAAAATAAATAAAATATCAAATAAATAATAATCAAATAATATTACACTTTGCAACATATTCTTACCAGTCAAAGACGAATTCTTCAAAGTACTGTTTTTGTGTTATTATCCTGTCTTTCTGCTCTAAATCATGCTCACTATTTCACCAACTCCTGCTACATCCTCCAGATTTTCTAAACCAAAAGATAAATAATTTATTAAGCAAAAATACAAATACATAAAATCCTTTTTTAAGGAAACTTAATGCCTTTAATGATCTAAAATCACAATGCCTCGTATTCTACCAATTTACATTAAAAATATCAAAATTAATTAACCCTACTTACCTATAAATTCCTTCACCACACGCAAACAATTCTGTTTCTGGTTGAATTCTGCTTCTTTTTCTTTAAATTTAGAAATCATAGAAAATGGTAGTCTGCGAGTTTCACTTTTAATCGTTTTATTTATATTTAGGGCCCTAAAAACTGAAAAATACGAACGTAAACAATGACACCAAATTTCCGACAACGGCTATTTTGAGCTTTTGACATTGACATTAGTGTTTCCATTTCTAAGATTGCAATAAAATACGATCGTCTATTTTCTTTGGCCATACTCTAGCCACATTATCAAATATTTAATAACAAATAAAATGTACTAAAATGTAGATAGTTTAACATTATATGTTTTGTTTTGTTCACAGGATAACAGAATATTTCAGTAGTTACTAGTCAATTTTTTTTTGTTTTTCCTCCCTCGTATTTAAAAAATATATATTTCACCTGTCATTTTTTTTACTGTGATTTTAGCGAAATAAACGCTGGAAGTGTTGGACCCATACATTAAAAGAAGAAGAAGAAGAACAGTAAACATGGCACACACACGTATAACACACAAAATAACTGAGTGTTCGTTTGTCTTTAATAATATTATTATATATTTTTTAAATTATAATAAGAAATCCTTGGCTGGTCCCTTTTTAAAAAAAAAGTAATAAACACTAATATAATTGTATGAATGAATAAAAATCGCATAACCTATGGGATATATTACACTAAAAGAATAACTAAAAAGACCATAAGTACACACTGCCTTCTTTCTTCCTTACCCTTTATAATTGCTGTGTTTTGTTATGTGTATAGCGAGCAACATCACTGATCTTTATTAATGGATAGGTCGTTACTCGGAAAGACAGCTTTTGCTTCGTTCTGACTTAAATTATTAGTGCAAATGTTGGACGATTACCTCCCGCCGTCCCGGGCTCTGGAGTTTTAGGGCTATTCAAACACTTTCTTACATTGTTAATGAGTATATTGTATTCACAAACAGTCACATTTAATACATTATCCTATTTGATATATCCGATGATGTTATGCGGTGCGTGTCGAGATGAGAAGTCATGCTTTTACAAACATCAGTTGTAAAAATCCTTTTAAATTCAAATACAAATATTCCAATATTAAAAACTCCTACATGTGCAAAGTGTTGTCTGCCAGTAATAAACATATAAAAACTCCAACAGCAAATGTTCACCACTGTTTTGTTTATGATTAAACAACGGTTATAGTTGATACCATAACCGTCAGCGCCAAAATGGCGAGAATCAAATAAGCACAAATACCAGACATTTCAGCACGTACATTTTAGAATTTTTGAAGTCATTGAAGTAGTATAGATTAGGTAACGATTTTAATTGTCTGTGGAAAATCAAAATACCATAAAGCACAGATAACAGAGATGTCCTTTTATTATAATCTGTAGTTTGTCCCGCATAGGCTTGTCCGGTGTCCCTGATTATATTGATTTTCCCGTTTACCCCATACCTAAATCCTATAGTGCTCTGATAGAGATATAGATAAAATCTTTCTTTTCTCCCTGACTTTCGCCGAGACAACACAGTCCACGCCCTTGTCTGATTATCTTTTGTGTTTGTAGTAATGGTATCCAGAAAGGTCTGTGCTGTTTTTTGCCCTGACTAACAATGCAACCACTAATATCTCCAGTTGGTAAGTAATTTTTCCTTATTTTCTTGTGTAAAATACGTCATCAATATTGATTTTTGTCTGAAGTATCTTTAATTTATCTCCTTTGAATATATTTTTCTATTGATCCTATTTAGAATAATAGTATATACAAATGTTATAAAGATATTTATATATTTTATCATTAAAGCAGAATATTTTTATTACAATATACAGACTTATTGACTATGTCATAGAAAAGAGTATTCAGTTTATTCTTATCAGCTAATTGTTACTTTGTTTTGGTCAACCTACATATTAATGATTCATTTCATTTAAAATTGTTTTATAAATATGGTGATAGGAATCTTTATTTGCTATATAACAAGGAAATTAGGACCTTAACAAGTATGTTTTATTTCTATGGTTGCAACATACTACAGTAAGCTGTTTCCCAAAGATCCTTGAACCTTTAACTTGCTGGCAATGTTGTGATCACCATTTCTATGTTACTCGGAACTATATAGCACTGGTATTGTGATGCAAACCGAGTCGAGGATAATGGTTACAATGCAATTAGAATGAAATATTTTGTGGGTTCAAACATAACAAATTATAGCTCTTACAATAACAGTTTGCTTTTGGATATTCAAATGCTAAGTGAAAAGTGATTTTCATTTTCTAACTGTACATCATAGTTTTGTTTTCTAAAGTCTGATTGGTTTTGCATTTGAGAGGACCTTTTGAAACTGAAGTAGCTGTGTTCTTTGTGTCTGGTAGACTTTCACTTGTCTACAGTCCTACCAATTGTTCCATTGACAATTAAATCGATAACATGTTTTTTGACAATCAACAATGCCTATTTTAATGAAATAAGTAGGTATTTAATTACCTGACATTCTTATGGTGAAGGAAAACATTTTGATGCAACCTGCACATATCTGCAAAGAAATTCAAAGATTTGTATATAGTCAACCAACCCGCACTGGGCCAGCTTGGTTGACTAAGGTCTAGTTACCCCTAACTTGGGGTTGGCTCCGAGCCCCTCAGTGGGGACTTATTGTGAGCTGATGATGATGATTATTGGAATTTTTTAGATGATATTATTTCTTTCAAATGCAGTTTTTTTTATAAATGCCATATTCCCTTTATCTGTATTCCTCACAGAGTATGGGTAAACATTGAATATATTATAATATTATAATATTAAATTGAATTAATATATTATAATATTGAATATTGAAGTTTATATAAATATTGTGTTCTATATATAATATCATTCTATATATATTTAACAATTAAAATTATAAATCCCCATTCTTATCTCCGGAAACCAGATGTGAAATTAAATTGATTACTCATGTTACAATGGATATTGCTGGTAGTATATAAGTGTACTATAAAACCCAGAATAACTGATAATAAAACTTTAGTAATGTTTGATCATTAGCTGTAAAACAATGTGTAAATAGTTAGAGTTATGGTGTTCAAATATATTCCAGTATTCCAGTATGGTTGAAATCTTGCTTCAAGAATTATGTAATTATGAAACTACTTAATTACATTTGCTTTCCTTGTTTATTGTTTACATGTAATGTTTACATTGTGCAGTGTATTTAATTTTCTAAATTAGTTTGCTTGGGAGAATCATAACTCAGAAATTATGTCATTTTAAACTAGATACACTAGTTTTATTTTCTTTTTCTTTTACTGGGACCTTTGAGCCCAGTAGTGTATGGAGCGTCATCCGAAGCCATGTAAGAGCTTGTAGGCCCCTAATCCAGTAATAACAATGAAGTAACAGCCTGAGCCGAGGCTCCTGTAGGAGCCCTTGAGCTTACTCTTACACGAGGTTTAAGCGCCATCTGCGCTAGCCCACCTTATGCCCAGTGAAACAGTAAATGCCTATTTAAGGCAAAGTCAGTCATAAAAAAATATTTTTTTACAATGGATAACTCAGCACTTATTCCCGAACATAAGTAAAGTGGTGATATGGGTGATTTTAACCGATTAAAACTAAAAAAAGTCGGCAAAGCACTCTGAGTTGCATTGTATTTGCATTAAATTATTTGCATTGAAATAATTAATTTAAATACAATACCACCTATGTTGAATAATACTCCAAGAAATTAAACATTTATATTGTTAAAGGATTCACCCATTTAGAGTAGGATTGGGACCCTCATGGTAGATAAGATGACAAGGTAAATTAATGTAAAAATCATTTGTCTACAGATCATGAATCACGCACCAATTCTTATCGTGCGGAAGACGAGCATGGAGGCACTGAGGCAATGCCACTTCTCCAGCGTTTCCCGAGGTATCAAGGCGACGACAACCACCATGTCACCAAGGGTGTGGTCAGCTTACTTGTCGCAATCCTGCTATTTGGCAGTGGCATTGGCATATATCTCCTAATCATCCAAAACAGATCAGGTAAATATTTTATTTATGTATACATTTTAATGTATATTTGTTCATTTTAACAAACATGTGTGCGACAAAAATAGCGAGACATTAAATGAAAATTACGTACAATTTTATAAGTTGTGATGAATTAACAAATCATGCTTGCTTCTTATTTTAAACCAATGTGTATGTATACAACTGTAGCTTGATTTTAAAGTTTTTGACTTTTGATCTTTAGTTTAGGCGTAAGGTAACTGCTCTTGCGAGTAATTTTTCTTTCTCGGTTTGCGCTATTAACGGTTGTTGGCACTGTCTTTCCTATGATTAAAAATAAATTGCATTTTAAAAAACTGCAATGTATTTATACAATATTGACCATATTTTAAATATACAGAGAATGTGTTACCACCATACGAAGAGCTCTATGTTAGCCGTCTTCAATGGGATAAGAACAAAGAAGTTGTTCAATCAGGTTTTGTGCCAGACTTGAGCAATACAGTCATTGTAGTACAGACAGATACAGAGCAATGCAACAGTACAAAAACTTGTTCTACGCTACTGAACTTAATGCAGGTAAACACCCATTTGTTAAGTGTAATATTCAGTAGTCATTAAGTTTAAAAAAAATCACTATTAAAACGTAATATTTCCTTCTAGGAAAATACTACCCGTCTACAATATAACTTCTTGATATCACCCAACGGACAGACTTACGAAGCTCTGGGGTGGGGCAGAAAATCAGTTATGTTTCCCGAATACTCTGCAAAAGCTATAGTCCTGGCATTTATTGGTAATATGTTAATTTTTTAATTTGTCCCATATCCTTAACATTGCTTTAAGTAAAATGTGAACATTGTTAAGTTAATTTTATGGAAAATAAGTTAAAATCAATTTTTTGGAATGTTCAGGTAATTACACAAGTGAAGCACCGTCAGCCGCTCAAGTTATGCAAGTCAAGATGTTTCTGAAGAACTCGATATGCCAGTATCATTTAGTTTTTAATTATAATCTAATAGGTAAAAAGACTAAAGAGTTACCAAAATATTTGTTTTTAGAGTTAAGTAAATTGCCTCAATGGAATAAACAGCTCTCCGATATGGACTGAGCTGATAATTGTAATAGTGTTTTCGTTAGTTCGTTTATTCCATAATGGTTCATGAATCTCTGTATATGAAGTTATTGTTAATATTTTAAGTCATATTATAAGTAAGAATAAGTTATATTTATTTTTGTTTTATTTTTTGATTTTATTAGGGTAATACTGATTATCCGGGTATAACTTTATTAGATAAGTCGTGGTTACGAAAGTGGGTTTAAAAAATAAGACGTTTGTGAATTAGTTATTTAACCAAAATATATATTTTGATTAATTTACAAAATGGCCGGTAAAGCCACATATATGTCTGTCCCTGTCATTCCACCATTCATGTCCACAGGGTCAGACATATGGTTTTCCCGGTCATTCCCTTTGAAAAAACAGACAACAGAATAATTGTGCGCCAGTAGGATCTCCACGGCTTTTAAATCTCCAAGATTATTACCTAAAAGCACACCGGATGTTTTTACTTAAATACTTACAAGAAAATATCAAACCTTTTTGATTTTTGACAGTGGCCTAGTAGACGTGTCTCAGTGTTGTGTCGGAGTCAGCTAGATCAAGTAGTTTTGTTTCGGAGTTGGCAGGTCTCAGTTGTTTTGCGTTGAAGTCGGCAAGTGTCAGTTGTTTTGTGTCGATGTTGGCAAGTCTCATTGTTAATGTATCGGAGTTGGCAAGTAGCATATGCGCGGTAGGAGCCAATACTCCTGTGTCAATCACATGCCAATACATATGCTAGTTCTTTGGTGAATGAATTGGATTCTTCAGTGTAACCTTCCATGGACATCGCATACGTTTGCTGATCGTGGATACATGGGCCATACAGTAGACTGGTGGATTTGTCTTGTCTTAGTATTGTTGTTATGTCTGTATTTCTAATTGTTTTGTGCACGGTACGAAGTCGAGCATATCCGAGTGCTTTGGTGAATGGGTTGGATTCTTCAGTGTAACCACCCATAGACATCGCACATTTTTCTGGTCTAGTGTACACGAGCGTTACAGTAGGCCGGTGGATATGTCTTTGTTGTTGTGTAGGAGTCGGCAAGTCTCAGTTGTTTTGTGTCGGTGTTGGCAAGTCTCAGTGTTGATGTGTCGGAGTCGGCAAGCCTCAGTTGTAATGTGTCGGTGTTGGCAAGTCCCAGTGTTGATGTGTCGGAGTTGGCGAGTCTCAGTTGTTGTGTCGGAGTCGGCAAGCCTAAGTTGTTTTGTGTCGGTGTTGGCAAGTCTCAGTGTTGATGTGTCGGAGTTGGCAAGTGGCATATGCGCGGAAGGAGCCTATGCTCCTGTGTCAATCCTATGCCAATACATATTCTAGTGCTTTGGTGAATGGGTTGGATTCTTCAGTGTAACCATCCATGGACATCGCATACGTTTGCTGGTCGTGGGTACCTGGGCGATACAGTAGACTGGTGGATGTGTCTTGTCTTAGTATTGTTGTATCTGTATTTCTTATTATTTTGTACATGGTACGAAGTCGAGCATATCCGAGTGCTTTGGTGAATGGGTCTGATTATTCAGTGAACTACCCATGGACATCGCACATTTTTCTGGTCTAGTGTACACGAGCGTTACAGTAGGCCGGTGGATATGTCTTTGTTGTTGTGTCGGAGTCGGCAAGTCTCAGTTGTTTTGTGTCGGTGTTGGCAAGTCTCAGTGTTGATGTGTCGGAGTTGGCGAGTCCCAGTTGTTGTGTCGGAGTCGGCAAGTCTCAGTTGTAATGTGTCGGTGTTGGCAAGTCCCAGTGTTGATGTGTCGGAGTTGGCGAGTCTCAGTTGTTGTGTCGGAGTCGGCAAGCCTAAGTTGTTTTGTGTCGGTGTTGGCAAGTCTCAGTGTTGATGTGTCGGAGTTGGCAAGTG
>JAAOEG020000025.1:9474435-9487190 GCA_011763625.2 Papilio bianor | reverse complement strand
ATAGGACTGCCACCTGAAGCTTTCGTTCACGAGCATCGAGCACGCACCGGATGAGTTCCCGAGTCAGCGACGTGGTGCAGGCGTACTGTACTGGCGTACTGTACGTATTTCGTGAGACGGGCGCTGATGCCGTTCTCAAATATTTTGGCAGGGGCGGGGATCACCGAGACGGGCCTATATCCGTCTATGTCATCCTTATTGCCCTTCCCTTTAAACAATGGTGAAATTGGTCGATACAGCGATTGAACAGCTCCGACAGACATGGGGACAAGGGCAGGTTGATGATGATGCCGATAATGAATGAAGAGTGCCTATCCGATTTAATGTCGCGTTTCTGGACCTGTGTAATTAGCCTTACCGATCTTATTCAAAAAGGCTAATACCACATTGACAGTAGTCTCCGGTTTAAAATTCCATGTTTGAATGTATTTTAATCGTTCTACAGCTTGCAAGTCGTTGTTCAAAGAAGTCCCGACAACGACAGTGGAGCGTTTTCTGTACTTATGCTTCCTGTTCACAACCCGCCATCGGTTGTCGGTTTGATCACTTTTTCCTTCTTTTTCTTTGTTTGATATTTCCTCGTCACTAGAGATAGGACTAGGAGACGTTTACGAAACACTAGGTTTATTTAGAACGTCATTACCGTGTGCAGTTTGCTTGTCACTACTTGTTTTTTTTATTTGGCGCGGCATTACGTTCTTGCGGAACATTTACAATTACGCGTTCAATGCGGCGTTTGTTGGGCGCGCCGTATAGCTCCGCGATACCAACCGATGCTTGTATACGGGCATTTCAGATTGCGCGCTGTTGCTTATCGGCCGTTACATTCGTAAAATTTTGTACCGACTTGTCGCTTGTGTTAGACAGCTTGCTTATTATCACAGTTTGTTCACTTATTTTTGCTTCTAATGACACGATTTTGTTTGCTAGCAAATTCACTGTTTTTTGTAACTTGCGGACAACATTTTCAATCCCTTTTAGCGACATTTTCCAAATTAAAATAATATTATATCCGGAGCAGATTTGTTCGTTGTGGCAATGTTGCCAGTAGTCGACGGAGTAGTAATCGACGGAGGCGCACTGAAAGAGATTATTTTCTCTTACTATGCGTCCTCTTCTCCGTGAAATACACTTCCACTTCCCATCCTTCTCAAATAAGAAAAAGGTGGAAAGGGGAAGAAGACTTGTATTAGGAATCCGGAACGCACACTCATCAGACGAAACGCGGAATTACTTCCACTTCACGCCTGTCTTCTGTGTGGTCGTGGTATTAATACACCGGGCGAGCCGGCTAATTCGTGCGAAGAGTTTAAAGCGGGCTCTACCATTGTCTTCGGCAGTGTTTCCAAACCGCTACGACTTAGGTCCTTCAAAAAGCGAGCGTATGATCTTCCCAAAGGCCGGCAACGCATCTGCAGTTCCTCTGGTATTGCGGATGTCCATGGGCGTCGTTGATCACCTCGGTGTTCACGCTGCTCGTTTGCCCCCGTCATTTATAAAAAAAAACTAATTTAGAATTCAGTCAAAACATATTACCTCTCATCTATTCCACAGTTCACCGAACATCTTTACTAAATTAAAAATAGACTAATACGAAACATAAAATTGCCTTTCCATCTGTGCTATTTAGTTCTTCGACAAGAAACAATGCGACAATTTCATCAACATCAAACACGATTTAATAAAAGTTTCTTAAAAAAGTACAAGCCAAAATTCAGCCAAATTTACATGGATACATACGTACGTACGTACATGATAACTATCAGCTTTCTAACAAAGAAAAAATCATCCAAATCGGTTAAGCAAAAAAACTAATACATCATTGCAAGCATTTTATTCTGTCTAGCCGCGCGCCGCTGTTGCAATTTTCAAATGCGCATAGGTTTTCATCTTTAGATATCTTCTAAACTATTACTCAAAATTACATACTTCAAATGGCAATTGTAATCTACATTAAATTCTCCTCATAATAAATATATTTATATAGATAAGGATTCATACCGAATACGAATAGCATCGTAAGTTACGACACTATCAGTCGAAGTCGTTTTAATTAATTTGTCTTAAGAAAAAAGACGTTATTGTAAACCATGGAAGGTAAACATATGCTATCTAGGAGCGTTATTTAGCGAATTTAAAGAGCTAAACTTCTTTCAGACAGCATTTTATGTAAGTCCTATAGTTTAGCTTACATAAACGAATATGGTAAAGTAATCCTTTTCTTTGTTAGGATTATTGCATTTTTGGTTGCGCGAAGGTTTTAATTTTTTTGTTATTACCTAAACTATTATTACTATATTGGTCAGAATGACATAGTTATATGAAGGGTTATTATAATTTACCATAAACTCTCCTTATTATTAAAATATTTTTTTGGATGAGGATTCATACCAAACACATATAATAGCATCGTAAGTGGCACATGTATTTTAAAATGGAAAAAGTGCTTATTGCGCTACAACCTTAAATTATAGATATATGCTAAAGTTGACTTATATTTAGCCCATTTAAAGAGCTACAATCCTTTCAAACAAATTTTTTATGTAGGGTGTATAGTTTAACCTACATAATGCAAGAAAGCAAAATTGTCTTTTGTTTTCGTCACTAATTTTTAAGGCAAAGTCAGAAACTACTATTACTTTTTAAATTTAAAAATTCACCAAAAAGAAATGGGACCCACCTGGAAGCACTATCTTTAGATTAAAAAAGGAATTACGAAAATCGGATCACCGCGGGCGAGCTTTTGTGGTAACACACTTTAAAAAATACAGACGAATTGAGTACTTTCTTTTTTTTGACCGACTTCCCAAAAGAAGGTACTCAATTCGTCTGTATGTTTTTTATTTATGTGTGCTACCGCGTATCCCCGCCGTACGTGATCCGATTTTGATAAATCTTTTTGTAGTCGACAGGAAGTGCTTGCAGGTGGGTCCTATTTGTTTGGTTAATTTTTAAACTTAAAAACTACCGGGTAGATTTTTTTTCCTTACAAATGCGCGACGAAAATAGAGGACAATTTTGCTTACTTGCGTTACGCCGCCGAAACTATACACCCTACATCAAAATGATGTATGAAAGAATTGTAGCTCTTTAAATAAGCTATAATAAAGTCCGCGATGGCATATGTCTATCTTTTAAAGTTGTCGCGCAGTAACAATTTAAAACGCTTGCGCCGCTTACGACGCTATTAATCGTGTTCGGTTTGAATCCTTTTCCACATAAATATGTCGATAAATAGGAAAATTTTACGTAGATTAAAATTGCCCTGGGAACTATGTCATTCTGACCAATAGTTTAGAAGATATCAAAAGATTAAAACTTACGCGCCACCGAAAATTGCAAGAACCGTAACAAAGAAAAGGACAACTTTACTTCATAGGCTTACGTAAGCTAAACTATAGTATGTACATAAAAATGATCTATGAAAGATATTTAGCTGTTTAAATTGGCTAAGTAACGGTCCTAGATAACATATATTTATCTTCCATGGTGTCCTTAGAATAACGTCTTCTTTTTCTTCTTATCCTTTATTTCTTGTCCTTTGTTTTCGTCACGCATTTTTAAGGAAAACTCAGAAACTACTGGTTAGTTTTTAAGTTTCAAAATTAACTAAAGAAATGGGACCCACCTCGAAGCACTATCTTTAGATTAAAAATGACTTACCAAACTCGGATCACCGCGGCCGAAGCTATGTGGTAACACATTAAAAAATACACAGACAAATTGAGTACCGCCTTCTTTTGGGAAGTCGGTCAAAAACTAATTTACTATGCTATACTATGGATAAAAAATATTTTAAAAATATAGTGAGTGTTGATTGCGAAGCTTTCATTTGAAACGCCATCTGTTAAGTTCCTCTCAACGCATTGCAAGTTTTGATTAAACAAGATTAAGAAAATATGTTAAACTATCAATATTGAAAAATTAAACTCAAAACTGCTAATTAAACAAAAGCTAGTGACGTACTCCGCCTTCATTCGCAGCGCGTCCTCGGCCTTTGGACGCTCCGTTGCCATGGCAACCAACAGCTAAATTTAAGCCACTGCTCTTATTTATTCGATATAAATGTAATTTTTGACTTGAATATTATGTTCAAAATATGATCGACAATTTCACACATTTTTAGATACATAATTTCCAAGGAACGCAGTAAAATTCATGTTTACTGGATTAATTATTATTTTATTATTTACAAGGCACTGGGTTTAATAATATTGCATATTTCGTGTAGTATTCGACATTGTAAGCGATGATCAAACAAATATTTTTAACACACGTCCTTTGCCTCAATTCCTATCGGTTGCCATGGCAACCGCGGCGGCGTTTACTCCGATTTTACCAGTACAAATGAAATTTTCGGTTATTTAACAACTGTATGTGAAAGACAGTGTTTAGAACGGTTGAAATTTATATATTTTTTTATATTAACTTGGAACCTTATGAATTGACAGCCGAAACAGTCTTTAAAATATGTACTTCGAATGGAAAATAGCCGGGAAATTAGTCCCGCGTATAATATTTTTTATTAAAACGGGTTTATAATGCATAATATGAACACATTGTTGTCTCTGTTTCTTCTAAGAGGTAGGAAAGAGATGATCATATGTACTAATACAAGTCTCGGCATTGGAATTCTGTGGTTATACTTCTCGGGCAGGATAATGGTGAATACTGTAGCTTTCGACCAACCGTTAAGCTCATGGACAGCCCAATTCCTTGGGAAAAACAAGTTAAGCACTTAGGTGTCATCATAACTGTAAACTCAACTTCTCCGCTCATGTGACCCGGGTAAGGAACAGTGCGGCTTTCATCCTAGGACGTCTTTACCCATTATTTAATTAAAAGAGAAAAATGTCCTTTCGGATAAAGGTGACACTCTATAAATCAGTTGTGGGTCCCATAATGACGTACGCTAGTCCGGTATTCGCGCTTTAGCTCCCAAACATATACATCGACTTCAGGTGATTCAGAATAGATTTATGCGTAGAGCCACGGGAGTGCCGTGGTAAAAGCGCATCAGCGATCTACACATAGACTTGGACTTGCCGACCATAGCCGCCTGAAGTTGGCGTCGCGTCGTTATTTTGACTCCGCCATCGGTCATCCCAATCCACTAGTTGTAGGTGCCGCCACTTACAAACCAATCGCGCTCCATACGTTTCGACATGATTATTGTAGACCTAGACACGTTATAGATTTTGAAGCCGATGCGATTACTATCGCTCAGGCTAGGGTAAAACAACTTCGCAGTCAGACTACAATCCGCAGTCGCTGTCGACTACGGAAATCATTCTCGCGATACGGCCTCATAGCATGCAGGTTCTAATCTGTCAATGATAGAAGCGTTGCTGGAGTTTCTTCCGCTACTTCTTCTCCCAGCGCTAAAGCAAAATCTGCGCTCGGCCGCGTCAAGCCCGGTGAATCTGTAAATGCCTCTTTAAGGCAAACAGTGACAAGTCAGTCAAAAAAAAATTTAGCTTTCGACTGTCTCGTCACTTGTATATCCCGTCACTCTATTTTAATAATATCTCAATTTTTAAAGAAAATGTGATGGATCATAATTTTTTTTTCGTGGCGGCTTTATGCCGCCGTCTCGTTCCTCTAGCATGGTGGCTAGAGACATTACTTACTAAATACTAAATAATATTTAAGTTCAATTACCTAAAATCAAATTAAATATTACAATAAAATGCAATTGCATTACAATTATGAACAAAAAAAACAGTGTAACGCTGAAAATTAAAATAACAATAAAAATATCTACATTTATGTATATACTATAATAGATAAAAGACTAGAAGTAGGGCACCTTATTTCTACTAATTACTTTAATTGCTTTATATTTACTAAATTCTAAAAATGTCCCTCTTGTAATTTTATTATTAATTATGTTCCTAAAATTATCGTAGTTGATTTTTTCGCCTATTCCAATTTCTATTGCGGCCCTGCGTGCTGCAAAAACAGGACAGTCTATCATAATATAATACAGTGGATCATAATATTGGAATATAAGGCCATTCGTACACAATGTTGCGGCCCCGGTTTTATGTGGCCAGTACGAAAAGTAGACCTCTTTTGTTTGTTTTATTTTTATTGTTGACTTCTATTTCTCTCATTTAAAATTAGTGTCGTCAGTTGTTTTTTGCATTAAACCGTGGTCTTAGTAAAACAGGGCATTCATTTAATTTAAAACATATTTCATACATCAAAATTATTAGTATTTCACAATAAATCAGCTATCGAAGTATTTTTAATCCGAATACAAGGCAACGTATATTTTAAAAAGTAAAATTATGTGGTTGCGTCGCGAGTATCGTGTAACGCGAACTCCGTACACACAACGTTGAATCGTCGACGCGAGTCGTCTACTCGGTCAATATAGTTATAGTGACTATATGTCACTTGTATAGGTATACTCCGCCGTATACAAAATCGCAGCGACTTTAGTCACGACGGTATTGACAAGCAGGTTGCGAGCGACTCGGTTTAGCGACTAAACAAGAAAATGTCGGCGACTTATGCCTGTGTTCGTAACGAATCGTACGAAGGCTCTGAATCTTTGAGTTTTCAAAATGTATGTTGTCTAGTCTACGAATAGGCCTAAGTAACACTGCAGTTCAAAACCCACAAATGTTTTTAATCTTTATATAAAACTAGCTGTCGCCCGCGACTTTGTCCGCACGAAATAAAGAAAATCTTAGTAGATTATTACTGATTATTGATTTGTGACAAAATTTACTATTATCAAATTTTCATTCATACTTAACCATATACAATATTACGTTTAGCTGTCATTTGTGTTTTGTTATTCTGTCAGATATGTTTTTAGTGACTTACTATATTTATTTTTGACGAAACCGTAGAAAATAGTTTAAAAAAAAAGAAAAAAAGGCGGGTAAAAAGTATCCTATGTCCTTCTCCTGGCTCTAAACTACCTCCCTGCCAATTTTCAGCTTAATCGGTTCAGCCGTTCTTGAGTTATAAGTGAAGTAACTAACACGACTTTCTTTTATATATATAGATAGATATCAATATTTGTACAATATTGACATAACACTAGAAAGAAGAGAGTTTTCTTTATCTTGAGGGTATTCATTAATATTTATTACATATATTAATTTGTTACGTTTTATTGCATTTTGTTGAGAACATTTTTTTTGGAAGTCGTTTTTATTTTCTTAATATTTTTTTTGTAAAAATGAAGTTCTATTACTAATTTTCTTTATAAACTACTAGCGGTCAGCTCCGGTATCGCACGGGTATAAATGTGATAGATCTCGTAGGGTTCAGCCTGCGTTTGTTGCAATGTATGCGGAAAAAACGTAATTATTTACGACATCACATTAGAAACCTTAAAAATAACAGTATTTCTCCGTTATTTAATGGATGTTATTATACATATAAACCTTCCTCTTCAATCACTCTATCTGTTAACCGCATTAAAATCCGTTGCGTAGTTTTAAAGATTTAAGCAGTCAAGGGGACACAGGTATAGAAAAAGCGACTTTGTTTTATACTACATAGTGATAAAACATGTACCCAATTTCAATTCAAAAACTGATTGACAATCGCAACAGTCATAGCAGATTACCTATCATCTATTCAACAGTTCACAGAAAATCTTCTTAAGAACGTAACTAAATGAAAATAGACTACTTCGAAACACTATATAGCCTTTTCCATCTTTTCTATTTATTTGTTCAAGTAATAAAACGAGAATATAATCATTATCAAATACACTTTCTTAAGAATGACTTAAAAACTACAAGTTGGAACCTGGCCAAATTTACATGGACTTACATCATAAACACCAGCTTTTAAACAAAGAAAAAATAATCAAAAGCAATTTAGTAATAAAAAAGTATGGAAGTTGCCGCTTGCCGTTACTACCTTTTGATATCTTCGACGGTTAAATACATTTTAGTTTATATTTCTTAAGAAAAAAGAGGTTATTGTAAGAAAACCATAGAAGATATATTACATATATTCTACCTAAGACATTTATTTAACATATTTAAAGAGCTACAATTCTTTCATAAATTATTTTTATGTAAGTCCTGTAGTTTAGCCTACATAAGCCAATGTAGTCAGTACAATCAGTCAGTCCGTAGTCCTTTTCTTTGTTACGTTTTGCGGTTTCGGGTAGGTTTTAATTTTTTGTTATCTTCTAAACTATTGGTCAAAATGACATAGTTTGAAGGGTTATTATAATCTACAATAAATTTTACTAATTATTAACATATTTATTTGGATGAGGGTTCGTACCGAACGCTAATAACAGCATCTTAAGTGGCACATGCATTTTAAAATGGAATAAGTGCTTATTGCGCGATAACCTTAAAAGACAGGTATATGCTATCACGAACTTATATTTAGCCCAATTAAAGAGCTACAATTCTTTAAAACATAATTTTTGTGTAGGTTTTATAGTTTAACGTATGTAATGCAAGAAAGCAAAATTGTCCTTTGTTTTCGTCACTCATTTTTATGGAAAAGTCCGAAACTGCTGGGTAGTTTTTAAGTTTAAAAATTCATCAAAAAATGGGTCCAAACTGGAAGGGCTATCTTTGGATTAAAAAAAGGATTACCAAAATTGGATCACCGCGGGCGAAGTTATTTTAGTTAACACTCATTAAAACTACAGACGAATTGAGTACCTTATTTTTTATGTCACAAAGTGGCAAGCGAAGTGACCGCAGCCCATAGACATCCCCAATTGCAGACGCGTTGTTTACCTTTAATTGACGGAGGTGGAGACGCACTGAAAAATAGCATTTCCTCTTCCTATGCGTATCCTTCTCCATCAAGTCTACTTCCCCTTCCCATCCTTTCCTTGTAAGATAAGGCTGGGAAAAGACATAAGACTAAAATTAAGCGTCCACACTCATCAGAGGAAACGTGGAATAGCGTCCACTTTACGCCTGTCCTCTGTGTGGTCGTGGTATTACACCGGGCGAGCCGGCCCACTCGTGAGAAGATGTTAAAGCGGGCTCTGTCACTGTTATTTGTTCACTTTTGGGAAGTTGGTCAAAAACTAATATACTATACTAATACCATAGGTTAAAAAATAATTGAAATATAGTAAGTGTTGATTGCGAAGCTATCATTTGAAACGCCTTCCGTTTCAAGTTCCTCTCAACTCATTGCAAGTCTTGATTAAACAAGATTAAGAAAGTATGTTAAACCATAAAATATTGAAAAATAAAACTCAAAACTGCTAATAAAACAAAAGACATGAGATGATCTCCGCCTTCGTATGCGGCGCGTCCTCGGCTTTTGGCCGCTCCGTTGCCATGGCAACCGACAGCAAAATTTACGCCATTACTCATATTTATTTGATATAAATTTAATTTTTGACTTGAGTAATATATTAAACATACGATCAATTATTTCACACATTTTTAGACACATAACTTCCAAGGAACGCAATAAAGTTCATATTTTTACGGCATTCATTATTATTTTATTTTTTACAAGGCATTTGGTTTAATAATATTGCATATTTCGTGTAGTATTCGACATTGCAAGCGATGATCAACAAATATTTTCAAAGAACACACGTCCTTTGTCGCGATTCCTATCGGTTACCATGGCAACCGCGGCAACGTTTACTCCGATTTTACCAGTACAAATGAAATTTTCGGTTACTTTCGGTGACTAGAACGATTGAAATTTATATTTTTTTAGAAATTAACTTGGAACCTTATGAATTGACAGCCGAAACAGCCTTTAAAATAAGCACTTCGAATGGAAAATAGCCGGGAAATTAGTCCCGCTTATAATCATTTTTATTATAACGGGCTTAAAATGCATAATTAAAATGATGATTAACATGCGCATTACTGATGTTCCTTCATATCATTTTTAGTGTGACGGTTGCCATGGCAACGAATGAAATATATGGCCTATTTTGTATCAGCATGCTTCTAAAGAAATTCTAATTGGTTTCTCATAACAAAATATGAACACATTGTTGTCTCTGTTTCTTCTGAGAGGCATGAGAGTGATCATATGTACTGTTGCCGACGCATAAAACCAAAGAGGTTTATATGTATACTTTTTTTCTTAATATCATTTTTAAACTTAGAACTGTCATTAATTTTTATATTTTTCTTGAAACATTTACTGTTGCGCAATAGTTTGCTAGACTGTCTTTTATTTTCCTGCTCCAGCTTCGCACGGGTATAAATCTGCTAAATCTCGTAGGGTTCAGCCTGCGTTTGTTGCAACGTAAGCGGGAAAAAATGTAATTATTTACGACATCACATTAGAAACCTCGAGAATAACAGTATTTCTCCACTATTTAATGGAGGTTATTGTCAACATACATAAATCTTCCTCTTCAATCACTCTATCTGTTAAAAAAAAACGGCATCAAAATCCGTTGCGTAGTTTTAAAGATTTAAGCAGTCAAGGGGACATACAGACAGGGAAAGGGACATTGTTTTATACTATGTAGTGATTTATAATTTTAGTTTATACGTTTTATTTTAAATTAGTTATTCAGTTTATTTCAAATTACATCAAATTCCCCGCGGTGGCTTTTCCATACTTTTTATTTGGTGTCAGAAGTTAAATCGGTAAGTCCTTTCTTGTATTTATTTAATTCATTATGTTTGCTCACTCTCACTCTACGGCATCGGCTCGTTCCTCTTCTATGCGAGAGGCCAAAAGGCTTGCTATTGAAGCCGAGCACGCAAGGCGAATCGCGATCATCGAGAATGAAGCCGCATAGCGCGTCGCGGCCATAGAACGAGATTTGATTTTTAAAATTATAGCCGCAGAGAAATCGGCGTCCTTGAAAATAATGCAGGCAGAGCTGGCCGCAGTTGGGACCGGCTCCAGTCATGGGTCCAGCTACGACAACCGGGGAATCTCTTTGACTGCCCAGGATAACACGCTACCTGCATTCTGTTCATTGTCTCCAGTCTCCAGGGAGACCCGTGTACCCTCCCTGTACCCTCTTCATTTCAGAGTCGTGCACCGCCAAAAGAAAAAGTTAGGGGTTGTGCACAATGCTATGACAATATGCGCGGGCTTAAGTCCTAATTCTATGTCGTTGTCTCGTCCCGACCTCCTTCAGCCTATACTCGGCATGCCTATAAGGTTTAACGTGGAGCGCATTCATATAAAAAACTATCTGTAAAAGTTGATTCTGCGAATCACGCCTTGAGCTACGCCTTATATATTCTACATGTGTATGCCCAGGTCTCCAGAGACTGAGTCCTGAACTTAGCATTGTAAAGAAGCTGTTCCCTCGTTTCTAATTTGTAAGCCCTATTAGATAAACTTTCATGTAAATAGGATTAACTAAATTAGGTTTGCCCTCATCAAAATTAGCTATCGAAGTGTTTTTACCCGTACACACAAGGCAACGTATATTTTAGAAAGTAAAATTGTGTCGTTACGCCGCGAGTATCGTGTAACGCGAGGTCCGTACACACAGCAATGAATCGTCGACGCGAGTCGTCTACTCGGTCAATTAAGTTATAGCGACTATTTGTCACTTACAAAGGTATACTCCGCCGTCTAGAAAAATTGGCGTCTTAAGAACAAAATGTCGGCGACTCGTGCCTGTGTTCGTACCGAACCGTACGATGTCTAAAATCTTTGAATTTTCAAAATTTATGTTGTCTGGTCTACGAAAAGCCTAAGTAACACTGCAGTTGAAAATTCCAAAAAAATAAGTTTAATTATTAATCTACAATTAACGTGTTAAGAACTAATTTACTAGGCTAATAATGGGTGAAAAAAATATTTAAAACATTTTACTTACCGTTGTGAAAAAAGAGGGTCTTGATTGAAAACGTTATCTGTTTTATGTTACTATCACCGGATTGCAAGTTATGATTAAACGAGATTAAGAAAGAATGTTAAACTGTCAATATTGTAAAATAAAACTCAAAACTGCTAATAAAACAAATCCATCGACGTACTCCACCTTCATTCACAGCGCATCCTCGGCCTTTGGACGCTCCGTTGCCATGGCAACCGACAGCAAAATTTACGACACTGCTCTCATTTATTTGATATAAATAAAATTTTTGACTTGATTAAAATGTTAAAAATATGATCAGTTATTTCACACATTTTTAGATAAATAATTTCCAAGGAACGCATTAAGATTCATATTTTTTTATTAATTATTATTTTATTATTTACAAGGCACTTGGTTTAATAATATTGCATATTTCGTGTAGTATTCGACATTGCAAGCAATGATCAAACAAATATTTTTAAGGAAAACACGTTTTTTCTCTCGATTTCAATCGGTTGCCATGGCAACCGCGGCGGAATTTTCCCCGATTTATCCAGTACAAATGAAAATTTCGGTTATTTATCGACTTTATTTAAAAGAGAATGATTAGAAGGATTGAAGTTTATATTTTTTTAGAAATAAATTTAAAACTTTATGGATTCACAGCGGAAACAGTGTTTAAAATATGTAATTCGAATGTTAATTGGCCCGTTTGTAATAACTTTAATAAAAAAGGGTTTTAAAATGCATAATTTAAGCAGACTTATTTTTAATGTCCATTTATATCCTTTTTAGTGCGTCAGTTGCCATGGCAACCAACGAAATATCACCTAATGCGTATCAGTATGCTGCTAAGGAAAATCAAATTGGTTTCTTATAACAACATAAGTAAAAAAAACGAAAGCTGTGTGCTTGGACATAGATGCTATAATCTCCAAATAAAACAAGGAGCCGAGAAACCGAGACCTGCAGCTTCACGTCTTTCTTATTCCTATTG
>JAAOEG020000025.1:9450252-9462329 GCA_011763625.2 Papilio bianor | reverse complement strand
GAATGAATCCTATAAAGACACAAGTCTGCGCCATTACCGCTAATAAACAAACCTTTGTAGTGGATCTTTGTTTCGAGGGCATTCCCCTGGTTGCCGCAGCCAGTATCAGTATTGACATATCGAACGATGATGAGTTTAGGGGTCATTTTGAAGGCAAGGCCAAGCTGGTTTTCAAAAACCTGGGTGTACTCAGCAGAGCGAAACAGTATTTTTCTTTACAAGGCGCAAGTTCGGACCCACGTGGAATGCTGCTCGCATCTCTGGGCTGGAGCACCGCAATACTAGTTTCTTCCATTTGACCGCATACAACTGAGAGCGACTTGAATTATCAACGAACGAGCTCTAATCGATTGGCATGACACTCAGGCCTTGTGGAAGGACAGGCCCATCTGCATCTTCTACCGCATATACCAATATTCCTAAGAACTGTTTAGAATGATTCCAGTTTCGTAATCGGAATAATACGACAGACTGCCAGGTTCCATCCACACCACCTGGATGGCTGGCGTTCCTCAACAGTGGAATGGTCTATTCTCGGCGGTTTTTCACTACCGCTATGACTTAGGGTCCTTTAACAAGTGAGCCTATCTCTTTCTCAAAGACCGGCAACGCATCTGTGGTTACTCTGGTGTAGCAGATGTCTATGGGCGTCGTTGATCATCTCGGTGATCTCGCTGCTCGTTTGCCCCCTTCTTTTAAAAATTATGTATATTTATTAAAACATAACCCAAATACAAAAATCTTAACTTATATACGTGCGGAAAACATCACACTCTTGTCAGTGGAGTAATAACAATATGACCCGTGTAAGTGCTCGTGAAGTTAATGGGCTATTTGCTTGTCTCAATTAAAAGCGACGGAATGAGTTCAGTTGCATAATTAAGTTCCGTCCTCGATGTTTAACTTTCACAGGCAAGTGTTACATAAAAACAATCACACGACCATATGCGGTATAAAGAATAAACCACTCTATCAATATGCACTTTATGAGTACTTAATTAAGAATTTTACGTCTATATACATAATTTCTTTTACCTGATCAGTAGTCGGGTTACATTAGTAATCAATTTTTATTGGAATTTCGTTGTTTTTTTTTTCAGAAATTAAGGAATTATCTACAACACCTTTCAAGACCCCAAATACAAAATGCATTCGTTGAGCCTCCTTAGACGAAGTGACATTCGATTAGCGATATCGCTAGTACAATCTACAAAACTTATCAGTTCATACATTGTTGAACTTCGTTATGGAATCGCTTCGGACCGAATGCACTTTGTCTTGGAAGGCAGAGCCCGTAGACAATGTAACATTCGCTTACGATATCGCTAGTGAATCGACAAAATTTTTCAAAATGTATAGGACAATTACGTGAAAGGATGTGACATATCGAAAGATATTGTCAGTTCCACACATCTTCATATTCGCAATGGAATCAAAAGTTATTTTGTCAAGGGGAAAGTACCTCTACTGACCGTAGAAACCGTTGTACTGTCTTATGTTCATATTGTAGTCTCAATGAAAGGGAAGATATGCATAAATGCTACAGCTGTGGAGCTCTACGCTAATGTAGTTATTATAATGAGTGATCAAGTAACATTCAACATTCACTATCTATTTGGCCATGACCACTAATCTTGTCGGTAATTGTGTGGTATCAGGGACGTGAGAAAACACAAAGCCTTTAAATAAACTACAATTACAATAAAATGGATACAATACAACTTCTAAGCGATTCGGTTTGTAGCCCAGGGCCGGATACAGCGGCCTCACGGTTCCTACGTCTAAAACTCGCGACGGGAGATTTGACTGCTCTACGGTTCCGGATCGCACCTCCAAGTAAAATGTGACTGTTTATTAAGTGTCAATGGGAAGATCGATTCCACTAAGACATATTAGAGAGCGACACATATAGTGCATTGAAGTCTATGCGTGTTGTCATCACTACATAGTATAAAACAAAGTCGCTTTCTCTGTCCCTATGTCCCTATGTATGCTTATATCTTTAAAACTACGGAACGGATTTTGATGCGATTTTGTAAGAGATAGTGGTTGAAGAGGAAGGTTTATGTGTATAACATCCATTAAATAGTGGAGAAATACTGTTATTTTTGAGGTTTCTAATGTGATGTCGTAAATAATTAATTTTTTTCCGTTTACATTGCAACAAACGCATGCTGAACACTACGAGATTTATCAGATTTATACCCGTGCGGAGGCGAAGCGGGCCGCTAGTTTATTATAAAGTGACGCGGTAGCTGGATCTTTGTTATGAGTTAACATTAAGGCCATGTACACCACTACTTTTATTGCTCTCAGGCACCCAATATCGTTAAGACGATCCTAAATATATCGTTTTTGTATAGTAATAAATGTTTTTCTAACTTTCTTTTTCTCTCGAATACAGATAATCTCTTTTGTTTAATGATAAGTGAACGTATCTTGTGGATATTCCAGAACATACCAAGCAAACAAATGTAAATAATTTTCCTGTGATAATAACTACATTTTGGGACAAATGTTTGGTTCACGACTGTTGATTGGAAAACGATAAAATTTGTAATTGTTTTATTTTCGTTGATTTTTAATTGTCCACAATAAAACCTACACTATCTAAAAAACTTCTTGTTTGACAATATATGTTGATAACACAATGGGTACATTACGATTCGATTCATTTACGGTTACAAAACAATTTCGAAACACACATGTCCATTTCTTTCCTTCTTTTTAATTCCTCTGTCAGTAACATTTACGATAAATAACGTACAGCAGCTCGTGCTAAGGCTCAGGCTCACCAGACACAGCAACAATAAAGATATAATAATAATATAATATATTTTAAGAAAGATGCACAGAATTAAAATGCATTCGCTCAATAGTATATCATAAAAAAATAATTGTTTTAAAAAATTGGTAATAACTTGTTTCGCTAAAATAAAACGCACATTTAATAATTAAATAATATATTACTACAAAACAACATAACAATAACTTAACCTAATCTATGTACAAACAAAAATATAGTACAAATGTAATACTGGATAAACATTAAACATTGTATTTGCGTGCACTTCAGAATCTATGACTTAGTTGATTTTATTTTAACTGTGTTTGCAACATGTGTATTTATTTCCGTTTGTGGTACGGGCCACCTCCATGGCCTGCGCCAAGGGCGTTTGTGTAACTGTCACCTCCAAATTCATCGCCACCATGACCACCTCCGTGGCCACCGCCAATATCTGTTAAACTTATGTCGGCAATCCCGTGGCCACCACCTGACCCGTGACCATGGCCTAGACTGTAACTGTCACCACCGTGGCCACCACCCAAACTATGGCCACCACCGAAACTGTGGCCACCACCACTGTAACCGCCTCCACCATGACCATCGTGACCGCCACTACCAAATGAATCGTAACTGCTGGTTAATGAGTAACTGTCGTGGCCGCCTCCTCCTCCATGTCCTCCGATACTGTAAGAGTCATGGCCACCTCCGAAATCACCAAGGCCTCCAGATCCATGACTACTATGTCCGCCAAATGAAAATCCACCTCCACCGCCTCCACTGTAACTGTCATGGCCGCCAGATGAAAATCCACCACTTAATCCTCCTGATATTCCGCCACCGCTGTGATGATCATGACCACCGTGGCCACCTCCAAATCCACCTCCTAAATCATGTCCACCGCCATGGCCGCCTCCAAATCCGCCTCCTAAGCCTCCACCGAAATCTCCGCTATGGCCGCTTCCATATCCTCCACCTCCATGCCCAACGCTGATACCATGGCCCTCACCATGTCCACTACCTAAATCATATCCGCCATGTCCACCTCCAATATCTAGGCCGCCCCCATGGCCACCTCCAAAGTCGTGACCGCCAAAATCACCGCCTCCATGACCACCGCCTAAGTCATGCCCCTCGAATCCACCGCCGATTCCGTGTCCACCTCCGAATCCGCTATCTCCATGACCTCCGCCGTATCCACTTCCTCCGTGACCACCTCCAAAGCCACCTCCGTGACCACCTCCAAACCCACTTCCGTGACCACCTCCAAACCCACTTCCGTGACCACCTCCGAATCCACCTCCGAATCCGCCTCCTAAATCATGTCCTCCGTGTCCACCGCCTCCAATATCATGACTTTCGTATCCACCACCTCCGTGGCCACCACCAAGGCCTATGTCCCCATGGCCTCCGCCAAAGTCATGTCCACCGCCGCCGCCATATCCACCTCCACTGCCGTGACCACCGCCAATCCCTCCTCCGAAACCTCCGTGACCTCCATGATCGTGGCCTTTCAAGTGGTCGATGAAACCTCCATGTAAGTGATCCGCGAAACTACCACCGTGGCCACCTCCGTATCCGCCTCCTCCGCCGCCCCCTCCGTGGCCATGGTCGTGATGTTCATGTACTACCACTTCCTTTGACGAGTGATGTTCCTCCGGGATGTGAACACGTATGTGAACGCTGTAACAAAACAATAACAATCGTAAACTTTATATACCATACATTTTATTATGTTCGCTTGCAAAAACTCTGCCTAAACAATTGAAGAAAACAATAATGTGAAATCATAGATCGCATTGCTAGCATCTCAGATTAGACATAAGTGAAAACCATATCTATAGGTAAATTAAAAGACAATGGCTTCGTTTTCACCATTTACCGCAACGAATAGATAGTACGTGGGAAACAGAGATCATGACAAAATTGCCGCATTTTTTTGTGTTCCCGCTTGTATTTAAACTAACACACAAAATATTGTACAAAGAAAGCTGCAAATAATATTCCTATTTTGTTTAATAGCAAAATAATAACTTAAACATACTAACTGTTCATGGCCAAATGTCGCGGAGCAGATGCCAACGCTAGCCAGTAGGACACAGGTCAGCTGAAATATGAATATAAAAACATTATTCAAAACAAAAGCAAAATTTATAAAATAAAACTAATAAAAAAAAATCAAAAGTCCACGTTTTATCATAATTTACATTAATAACATTCATTTTTAATGTGCAATCAACATCATAATATGAATGGGCGGATTATAATCGAGTGGGTAACGTAAATCATGTTCCGAGTCCCATAAAACGGTCAATTGCCCGTACGAAATGGAAAGCGGACACAACTTGTCTGATGCGATCATCACTACAGCTCAATTCTTTTACATGACGTAACCAACGTATGATAAACACGTGTAATGACAGTACGGACTTGCTGGAATTGTTTAGGCAATTCCATTAGCTTAGATTTAGTAGAGTTCTCCATTAAGTAACTATTTATTCATCTACTAAACCCTTTATTTATTTAACTGTTTAAGTAACAATTAAAATACATCAGGTCGTAGTATATTCTGTATTTGTAATTGACTTGCTTTTTTTTTATAGTAATAACATTGTAATAATTTCTAATGTAGAATGTTTTTGAACAAATACAACGTATATTTGTGTTGCAGCAAGCTAGAACAACGATCTCAAAATATAACTAAATAACAGATAATAAATTAAAGACTGAAAGATCTCAATCCTTAAAACATAGAAAATAATCCAAATACAAAACTTAAAAGATGATAAAATAGCAAATTAATCACAGATAAAATCTGTAAGTCGACCATTAATACAAAGCTCCAATGGTCTAACTATCCGGACTGTCGATCTAGAGGTAGTGGGATCGACTTCCGCGGCTTTATTTTAAAACCATATACTAGCACAAGCTTCTAACTATAATTTAAAAAAAATTAAAAAGTAGCCCTCAAACGTTTGTTCGTGTGAACTTTGGTTAAGTTCAGACGACTTTGTCTCACATATTCCGGAACTAATTTACAATCACGTAACATTACTCACAGCCAAGCGAGTAGCCATTATGAATGGCTGCGACCGGCTCCAAAGAAACACAACCACTGATGAGAACGCAAATGCTTTGACGATCGACGTTGGCCTGCTCTTTTATATATCAGTGAATGTACCAACCCCTACTCGACGCGCTTAAAACAACCGAAAAATTTAAATTCATGTAATTAAATGAAATCTTCAATATGAGACGAGTTATTGATTAGTATTTAACGTAACATCTTCGTAAATTCAAATCCTAATAATATTATAAAGTAGCTTTTGCCTGCGACTTCGTCCGCGTACAATTAAAAAGATACATAGTATATAGCACCCGGTGGTAATGTACCTTCCCAGTAATGAAAGTATTTTTCAAATCGGGTCAATAGTTTCGGGACCTATTTAATGCAAAGAATCTACAATACTAACGTCACTCAATTGTTTTGCCTTCCTGGAACCTCTCCACTAACATTTAAACTTTATGGTATGGTATTTAAGTTCAAATTGTCTTTTCAGTATTATTACGAAAAGAAAAGGGATGTTTCGAGGGGTTTCCCGGCAGTTATTCGAATTTTTCTTGCCGCAAAAACCATCCCTAGACTTCAACGAACGTTGAATTATGCGCTTACCAACACATTTTGCGATTCATTTTTATATTATAGATTCGAAAGTTTAGATAGATCGTTAGATGGATGGATAGATGTTTGTTAGAGTTTGTAGCCTAAACGGCTGAACAGATCTCGATGAAATTTGGCATAGTTATAGAGGATAGTCTGGAAGAACACATAGGCTACTTTTGATCTCTAAAATAGTTACGGTTCCCGAGGGAGACGTAGTTTTTGTTACTTACTCGATAATCTCACAACGGTTTACCATATATTACTGAAATTTTGCACAGATGTAGAATATAGTCTGGAATAACACATATATACTAAGTTTTATTGTAATTTAGCGCGGACGGAAACGTGGGCGACAGCTAGCAATATTATAAATGCGAAAGTTTAGATTGATAGATGAAAGGATGTTTGTTAGAGGTTGTAGCCTAAACGGTTAGACAGATGAAATTTGGCATAGATGTAGAGTATAGTCTGGAAGAACAAATAGATTACGTATAATCCCGGAAATAGTTATTGTTATGGTACGCAACGGTTCAACATATCTTACAGAAATTCAGCACAGTTATATAATATAGTCTGGAATACCACATAGGATACTAAGATTTATATTCCGCGCGGACGGAATCGCGGGAAACAGCTAGTTGATAAATAATAATATAGCATTAACAACCACAGTTAGATATATTTACAATTCACTAAAGGACGCACTAAATTATTAAATTTTAACTTATGTACTGCGTGATACAATCGCAAAAAAATATAAGCGAAGTTAAAGAAGATTATTCATGATGACGATAATAAGCACATTAAGCATGAATAAAGTGTGAAAAAAGTAAATATTATGTGCTTAAGAAAACATTTCTTAGTACTGGTGCGATCTTGAGCCGTTTAAGTTCAGTTTTAAGTTCGATTATACAGTTACCGTGCAGTTAAAAATGAAGATGTGTAGCGGGCACAGGGGAAAGAAAACTCCGGGATTCCGCCGATTTCGAGTAGGATACAATTTCTGCCCGACTATATTTTAGGCATATGCCAAATATCAGCTAGATCCATTGAGCCGTTCCAAAGATACCTACTAAATAACATCCATCAGTCTATCTGTCTATCTGTTATTTACTATTGAACTGCTGTGTATTGTATCGATGCATAATCTATACTTCATATTTCAGTTTCGGGGGTATATGAATCTAATGTATTAGTACAACATATCCTTTTAAGAACGTCGGTAGCTCAGGGATTAAACTCTTGTCTTAATCTGTCGGTCCTGGGTTAGAATCCCGGTACGTACCAATGTGTTTTCGATATTAAATTTCATATGTATATTAAAGGTGCTTACGGTGAAGGAAAACATCGTGATGCAACTTGCACATATCGGAGAACAAATTCAAAGATGTGATGTGAAGACAACCCGCACTGGTCCAGCGTGGTTGAATAAGGTAGGCTCTGATCCACCCGCACTGGTCCAGCGTGGTTGAATAAGGTAGACTCTGATCCACTCAGTTCTCCTTCTCTTTCCTCCTTACAGTGATTATTGTTGGATCTAATAAATGTTTTACTTTTGATCATTTGATCATAATTATCTGCTGATATAAATTTAAAGTAAAACATTTATTAGATCCAACAATAATCACTGTAAGGAGGAAAGAGAAGGAAACTATATACAGACGTGAGCAAAAATAAAGGATTGTTTAAGAAAGAAAGTTAAGAAAGGTTGAATATTTCGGTAGATAAAGACGCTAGCTAACTGAAATAAATTGTGCATGATAGACAATTAAGTATCCTTAAAATAAAATGAAATATTCTTATTAATTTATTAATATTTCATTAAGAAACATAAACTTAAGAAAGGATATCTTATGTGAACTTGTATAGTAAATTACAGTATTTTTCATTACATTCTATTTTTATTAAGATTTTAGTAATTAGTGTTGTGTCTTACTAACGTTAGTAAGACATAACACTGAGTACTAAACATATTTTATTTCATGTTAAGGATATTTAATTGTCTATCATGCACAATTTATTTCAGTTCCCTAGTGTCTTTATCTTCCGAGATATTCATACTTTCTTAACCGACCCTCTTTATTTTTCAATATTTTATTCTCACGGCTGTATTTTACTTATTTTTTTTATAAAGTTGTACATTGCCATGAACTACAGGTTCCAATTTGTACAATGGCCATTGTTAAAGGCTTAAACAATAATAAAACGCAATCAACTGGGCAATATGTCTTCCGTAACGTTGTCCTCAATGAGCGGCCGTGTCAGGTTTTATTATGGACATTCTATATAAATATAGTTAGTATATTTAAATGTATCTAATTCTCAGTAAGTAATTTCTCTTTTCAGTTATTTCTAGCAATTAGTATCACTATTTTAGCGGGTGGTTTTTTTTTGAGCCCACGTTATTGTTGAGGCCAGGAATCATTTTTTTTTATAAGAGGCAAATAAGCGGTGTGAACACCGAGGTGATCAACGACGCCCATGGACATCTTCAACACCAGTGGGATCGCTGGACGATGTACAGATTCGTTGCAGGCCTTAGAGAAAGATATAGGCTCGCTTCTTGAAGGGTCCTAAGTCGTACTGGTTAAGGAATACCACTGAGGAATAACGTAGCTGTATGTGGCAGAAAGTGACGCGAGTACCGCACTGTTGTGGGATGCCAGGAAGCGTCGCAAACAGTTCTTTGGAAAACTGCCCGTGGTATATGCGATAAAAGATGCAGAGAGAACTGAAGTCCCTTCGCAATGCCAGAGTATGGCTTATAAAACATTTAAAATTTAATATTATTTTAGAATCTATTTCTTTAAAAAATTATGAAGCAAAAGACGATATGAATTATTCTGAATAATACAATTAGACAATATAAAGTTCAACCCTTATTTCAACTCTGACCGAAGCTCATTAATATTATGAACGCCAAGGTGGTTATAAGTTTCACCATAAATAAGTATCGCCACACTGTTTTAAGTACATGAATTTTATTCTTTACTCGCTTTTGCCCGCTACTCCGTCCGTGCGGTTTTAAAAAAATATCCGTCGAGCCGTTCTGGATATACCATCAATCAACCATCCACCCATGTAAACATTTGCATTTATTATATCAGTAAGATTGGCCAGGATCGCATTTCGGAATCCTCAGCGTGTTTCAATCAAAAATCTACCTCGTGTGTTTTATCAAAAATCTACCCCGGGCTCTAGTCTCGGCGGATAAAAGCTAAAATATAATTGAAACACTGTATAAGTTTTTGCTAACAACCGATGTCTTTATTCATATAACAGTTCAATATTCAGATATGACGTATAACGTCAAAACGAACGGCTCTTTGATTAAATCTAAACGTCAAAAATATCACTTTAACTGTCAGGCGCGTGATTTATAGGTTGACATATAATTTATCTTTAATTTTTTAGATGTTTTCGCGTATGCTTTAAATTACATTTATACTAGCCGTCACCCGCGACTCCGTCAGCGCGGAAGTATAAATTAATATATCACATGGGAACCGATACTATTTCCGGGATCAAAAGTAGCCTATGCATTATTCCAAATATATGGTACATCTGTGCCAAGTTTCATTTACTTAGGTTTCGTTTAGGCGATAAACTCTAACAAACATCTTTCCACCTAAACTTTCACATTTTAGTAAAATTGTCATTTAGAGATTATAATGAACACATCGATATAAGTTCAAAGTTCAAAAAACAATCAAAAACAATTTTTATACAGGCCTCAATCCAATATTAAAAGTAATGATTTCTTTTGTTTCCAGATTGATACAAAAAGAACATATTACAATTTCATATATTATCCTTATTTAAATTCAAAAATCATGGTGACTCGTATGAGCGTCTTGTAAGCACGGAATAGCGTCCGAGGCTTAGTGAACCGGCGATAAACGAAAGCTTCTGAATGGGTGTGCATTGTACGACGAGTACTTCCTGATGTGTGATACAAAGTCGTGTTATGACTTTGCATAACTGCCGCTTACAGGTCGCGTATATTATACTACAACTTCCCAGGTTCAGATTATTACGGACTTCGTAAGTATTACATACGCTTGTGATGTTTATAAAGGTGAAGGAAATGTTAGTATTCATGCCCACGCTCGAGAAATATCCGTGTAGATACCGTATCCAGTTTTTAATATATATCTAGAACAAAAGCAGAGCATGCTATGATTTCTTCGCTCAGATATTATGTAATTTTTGATATCATAAGGTGGTAAAATAAAGCGAAAGCCGCCTAGATATCCGCAATTCCAGATGCACTGCCTACCTTTAATCGATGGAGGAGGGGTTGCACTGAAAGATGATATTCCTGATACTAAGCGTCCTCTCCTGCGTCAAATCCACTACCCTTTCCCATTATTTCCTTATCAGAAAAAGCGGGAAAGGTAAAGGATTAAATTTGTGCTTCTGTCGTATACAATGAAAAATAGACAAATATAATGATCCAAAAGTGTTGCATTCGTATTTCAGTTACCGAAATTAAGTTCTCCTATCACTTGTTTGTGGTCGTCGGAGGCTCAGGGGCTAAGCACTTGACTTGCAAGCAGGTCCAGGTTCGAATCCCGCCATGTACCAATGTGTTTTTCGAATTTCGAATATCATATGTACATTTATTCGACGTTCTTAAGGTGAAGGAAAACATCGTGATGCAACCTGCATGTATCTGCGAAGTAATTCAAAGATCTGTGTGAAGTCAACCAACCCGCAATGGGCCAGCGAGGTTGACTAAGGCCTAGCCACCCCTAACTTGGGGTAGGCTGATAGTGATCGTCTGTTCTCGATTCTTATACATTTATGATTAGAGGTCGTAACTAGCAACAAGGGGAGGTCCCTGTCCGTCCGTTTTCACCTTTCACCATAGTTAATTACGTAACGTTTTAATCTCTTTTATGCGGAAGTCCGGGTACTATGGTATATAAGCTCTGTGTTCCATATAATGCTATTAGAGATGTGAAATTATATTTTCCTTAGAAGTTCCGTAAACATCAACATTGTAACCGGTGTTTATGGTAGAATTCCACTGCCGTAACATTTGTGTAGAAATATATTGCCATCCCTTTCATTCTATTTGACAAAATACACAATTAATACGATACTAATATTATAAATGTGAAAGTTTACATGTATGGATACATAGATGTTGTACAACATAGTCTGGAAGAATTCATACGCTTGTGCTTTGTGTTCTTCCAAATTACATTTTGGAAGTTTCCTTTAATTCCGCGCGGACGGATCTACATTAATTAACATATATAAAACATAGTCACGTTATCATATCATTAATAACTCAGGAACCATATACCAATATTTTTGTTTTTTGTTTTTGACTTTGTTTTCTTCAGTATTATATTATTAATGTTAAAATATGATATTCATTAATAAAAAAGTAATTGTTATAAATTCTAAATCTTTCTCATTTATTGCCTCTTCGGTGGAATGAAGTTCTCGAGGTCAACTAGTCTTTATATATATACATATATGTATATTTCTTCTGTGCGTGTGTTTGTCACTGAACTCCTCCTAAACGTCCGGACCGATTTTAATGAAATTTGTTGTGTGCCTTCAGTTGTACTCGAGCATGGTTTAGATTTCAAACTAATTTCAATCGTTTTTTTA
>JAAOEG020000025.1:9416571-9428907 GCA_011763625.2 Papilio bianor | reverse complement strand
GCCTGATTTCTTATTATAGCAATAGTGTATTTAATTATATTTGCAGATTTATTTGGGAATTTTTTATGCAGTGACGTTTTATAGAAATATCGTCCCTTCTGATAGGGTATTCCAATGACAATCTTAAAATACAAAATTTTACACGTCCATGTTTTTAGATTCGCCAGCGTATGCAGGTACAAATAAACAATCTACACGAAAGCTTCGAGCTGGTTGAGATTCGACTTCGCGCCCTGCAGTCGCAAGTGACGTCACTGAAAAATAGTTACACCGTCATACTCTCCGAGGAAGACGAGGTCTCCGAACTCAACAGGATTACAATTTGATTTTATTGATCTCAAATAAAAAATCCTTCGCAATTTTTCTTCTAAAAATAAATTTTATACATTTAAGGCATTTTTTTAAGCAGATTCAAAGGAACTCATAAACGTTTTGTATTCAATAAAGCAAATCAGGCAAATTTGCGTTTGAACTTATTTCCGATACTGATGATTTGCTATTTTTATTTGCAAGGAGTTATGAACAATGTTCTTCAACTGTTTATTATTACAATATGGTAATTATGATTCAGATATTATTTCCTATTTTAAATAACCTTATGTTTAAACATTGATTAATGTTACTTCGCAATTAGTGATTGTTCAATGCAATGCATTGATAAAAAAATATTTAGTGAATTCATTCTATTATATTTAATTTGTAACACATCACGTAATATACTATATCTAAAATCCATAGTAATAGGCTTAATATTAGTCCTCTTCTCCTTTCCGCCGTTTTTTATAAGGAATGGATGGGAAGGGGAAGTGGACTTCACGGAAGTTAGGATGCATAGGAAGAGAACATTTTCTGTTTCAGTGCGTCTTTTCCTCCGTCGATTAAAGGTAGGCAACGCCACTGCAATTGCTGATGTCTATAGACAGCGATCGTTATTTCATGATTTCAGAAAAATATGAAGATCTGCTTTTAAAGGACTCGCTTAGTCGTCTATTAAATTACTATTAGCCAACTAGAAACTAGTCTATTATATCAAGCAACGTATTACTCGTAATTTTTTATCAAAGATTTTCAATGGTATGGCCTATTGAAACTAACATGAAATACTCAACATTGATTTATTTATCTACAATTCGTTAAGACAAACATATTATTCACAGTTAGGTCAGCTTATGAATGAGTAGTATCTTTAACAGTGGTCTTCCACTGTAGTGAAACATTGACATCCTTTTCCACCATCAGCTCACTATACGTCCCCACCGAGGGGCTCGGAGAGCCTACGCCAAGTTAGGCTTGACTAGGCCTTAGTCAAGCACGCTGGCCCAATGCGGGTTCGTTGACTTCACACACATCTTTGAATTTCTTCGCAGATATGTGTAGGTTACATCACGATGTTTTCCTTCACCGTAAGAACGTCGGGTAAATGTACATATGAAATTCGATAATCGAAAAACACATTGGTATATGGCGGGATTCGAACCAGGACCTGTAGATTCTTAGAAGAAGTCTTAGCTTAGCCCCTGAGCCACCGAAGCTCTGTTTTCGTTTTCGTTCTCTTTAAATAACCAGTAGATGTGTGTAAACCAGGTTCAGAACCTGTTAATACGAGCTAACTATACGAGTTGCGAGCTGTCTGGTGATCAACACTACGTAGATCGAAGCGCATTCTATGAAGGTACAAATTGAGAATCTGGAAGCCGGTTCGCTGGAGTTACTTATGGTTGATAAAAAGATGCTGTGCGTCAATACAAGTATCACGGTTATCGAAATTCACATAATTGTGGGTAACGATGAATGCGCAAATTAAGTAATCTTAATTTATAACTTTATAACTTATCAGTTATCCGGTTGTTTGGATATTCAAGGCCCCTGGTATTTCCTCGCTCGGGGTTTCTTCGTTATCGGTACATATTTTTCCAATATTTAAAAAACATCTTTTTTGCATTAGAGTTAATCAAAGAATCGTCGTTGATAATATATTCAATCAAGTTTCTTTGTACAAAGAATAATTTGTTGTAAAATTTGTTTAAGTTAAATGAACCTTTATTCATAGGTAGGTAGAGATTAATTTTCATTGTTGTATTGTTATGTAGTAAGTTGCGTGTTACATTCAGATATTACGTGTAGGTGCGTACGTAATGAGAGGTTGGCGGCTGCTGCGACCCGGCTTTGTCTGCAACTCATTCGCCCTTGTTCATGTTGAGGCCATGCCTCTCTCGCCTCGTTTAATGTCAACGCATAAGTATGACCTTTTTTTTCTTAATTACACTTTATTTTCAACAAACGTTTAATTCGGTGAAACTAACGCTAGCATTTTTTAAATTTCGAACCAGTTTTATATACAACTTTGTTAATCGTAATTATTAACTTTTATCAACTTGATCTGAATAATTGGAATAATCAGGAAGCTTGTAAGGACTACTCAATGTCAAATACATATCGCGGTAGTTAACTGAACAATTAAATTTAACAATTCCGCATTTTATCATTTTTGAATATGAATATTAAGTTTTCATACAAAAGATATAATTAATATTATTATGGCATATTTTATTGTATTATAGTAAAATATTTCATTATTTGGACAAATTTAGTCTAAGTTGAATTTTTTTATGCTTTTATAGTTTTATGATCAATTTTCCTAATAATACAAAATAACGAATGTGGAAAGTGGTGAATCTAATGTTTTTACAATCCATATTGCTTCGTGATATACTTCGGTCTCTATTAAAAGTAAAATAATTGCCAATCCAAATCTTGGAGTATTCTTTTATTTTGTTAAATATTTTTATGTCGCTTCAAAAATTATAAAGTAAAATACCTATTGGATGTTGGATGTCATTTGAGTTTCTGTAAATATATTTTTATGTTTTGATATGTAATCTGTCTTCACTTTATCTATAGATTAGTTTTCTGGATAGTGTAGTACATTATGGTAAACTTTTTGTTGCTTGGACTGGATTGATGAAATTAGTTCGCTCTATTATTGTAACGCGTCTTTGAAAGCGTCTATAACTTCTGTATTTGTGTTACAATTTGTTTATTATTTGAATAAATAAACCCAGTCGACTTTAATCAACATTTGCTGACGCAGCAACTGAGTTGACGAGGTGAAGCAGGAAATAAAAAACCGGATTCCACTTAAACACATATATTTTCTGTTTCATTTTTTTTTACTTTTTGGTGCTCCGTTTTTATTAATTATGTGTGTTTCTTATTAAATTATCATTTAATACTAATACTATTAAGGACTCGTGAAGTTCAGGTGTACACCCTTAAATGGGCAATCAGGTGTCACCCGCCTTCCGAGGCCCGGGCAATGAGCTCGGCATAATAAATAATAAGGTACAAAATGATTCGATGAAGTACCATCCGATGGTTCGACACTCGCTCTCTCGACATTCACTCTCCACGCATTCCGCAGTCTTACTTAACTACAATATCACTAGCTATACATTGTGGCGTCGCCACTTGCACTGAACTATTGATTTGTGTTAGATTAGTGTGTGGGTGCTTTATTCAAAGTGCAGGCCCTTCAGCTTCTTGACGGCATTGGTGAGGTGCAGCATCTCCGTGTTCAGCTGCCAGATGAGGGTCTCCAGTTTGTCGACGGAGTCCAGCACCTCGACACGTTCCGTGTGCGGGTTGAAGCGCACTTCAAACGGTCGCGACATTGTCGACACCCAGCGTCTGCATAACAAATAAAATATTATAATATACACACTATTTAATTGATCGATTTAAAAGTAATAATTTAAGTTGAAATTACTATTAATGAAATCCAAAAGTGTCAGAATGCGCATTTCTAAAGTATAAAATTATTAATTACCTGAATTTTTCTTTGGCATCTTCGAAACTCTCAGCTACGTAATAGATGGGCTGGTATTCTTGATCTTGGTAAGGCTGTACGGAGGTGGACGCTGGCTCAAAGGCTCTCAGTTCAGGTTTGTCACTGAGAGCATGCAGCAGTTCTCCTATTGAGGACAGGAGAGCGGCGCCGTAAGCCTTCAGTTGCTGATTCTCCTTGCACAAGCCGAACTCGACGGTGAACCAGTACACCTGATAAAGATATCAAATATGTACAAATTGAACTCAAAAATAAATAACGATCCGATTATATTGCGGGTGCTCGGGCTCTTTTTAATTTACTTATGTTTAGGAACTTACCGTTGAGAGCTTCTCGATTTCTGAATCGGAAGCGCCAAGAGACGCCAGACCGATTTCTTGGGAGAATTGAGCGAAGCTGGGGTCTGCCAGTAGTGGGATGTGACCAAGTAATTCGTGGATGCAATCACTATAGACAAAAAAATATTTAATCATTAAAATGCTCAAATGATAATGATAAAGTTAAAATAAATATTATAGTAAAATATTTCTCTTAAATTATCGTAAATACAATTAAAGTAGAACTCTACATAAAGCTTTTGCGACACTAAAGAGACATTAGTACGGGTAAATTAGTTTATCAAATTTCTGTTCTGAAACTTTCGTCATTCACACTACGGAAACTGCACCGTTATAATATATCTAAATGGACATTAATGTACTAAAATTTGCCTTTGACGTCTATAACTTTATATATAATGGACATTAATTGAATCCAACGAGCAGCTGATACAATTAAAGGTCCATACGCTGCTTTTAACGATGACAAAGATCGACGTTATATACTCATTATGCCGGTATAAAAAGAACTGGAAGCAAACTATTACAATCTCGAATGTCTTTATACGAGTAAGTGAAATACTTTGTATTATAATTAAAGTAGGAAGTGTCAAATTTGTATTTAACAAGATTTAATAAAAGGTAGGGCTAGTAATCCGGTCTACATACGGTTGTTACGTTTTAAAAAAAACAACTACAAGGACTGGTTGCGTAGTATTTCCGTATGTTACTAGTCAAGGTAGTTACAATACAAGACTCCGTCAAATATAATTGTTATATTTTATAATAAATTACGTGTTCCGCGCTAATTTTTAATTCTGTTATGATACTCAAGGTTGTTTTAAAATAAATTTGTATTTAGTCTAATATAATGCGATATGGATTACGTTAATTAAACGAACCGGTAAATATTAGTTATATCACAAAAGTTCATAGCGAAAATGCTTCAAGCATTAATTTATTGACTTGAAGCACTCTCTAAAGTTCACAATGTCTGCGGAAGTTCGAGTACCTACTTCCCCATCGATTACAGTCGGACGCAATTATGCCGTTATACCAAATTTAGCATTGTTTTGTGTTTTCAATTTTACTGATAACATTATTAGTTTCTTTGATTTTTGAACATATTGAAATTATAATACTTATATAGATAATATGTTTGTGTACTTACGGTTCGGGTGTGTGGAAGGGCGAGTTGGCGTGACGCACGTACTGTGTGGACTGGAAGACGCGGAAGGCGAGGGAGGCGAGGAAGTCGCGGGCGGTGAGGAGGCCGGCTGCGGGGCGCAGCGTGAACCCGGTGTGCTTCCTCAGGAAGTTGCTTACATCCTCCAATTGAGGGATGTGGTGAGGCACAAAGATGTCTGCCCCTTGCAGTTTGCCAAACGCTGCTTTGTACTCGCGGCAGGCGTGCTTGGGCATCAAATCCAGCACGGTGTTGAACACCCGCTGCCAGGTAGCGTTCTCAGACTCGGTGTAGGTGATGGATGGGATTTGGTCTCCGTATTTATACGCGAACGCGATCTCGGCGATCTGCTTTCTACGCTCCCTGTATTCCTTGTCCGCAAAACCGGGATGGTTCATATCAAGTTCCGGTTCGTATTTGGTCATGAGGTGGTTGCAGTTGTCGAGGTCGGAAGCGTGGCGAGGGAACCATGGGGTCTTTGAAGATACGTTGTTGTCGGACATCAGATCGACGCCCGCGAACGATGTTGACTGTCGAAGAGATCGGATGAGCTGGAGCAGGTTGAAGCGGGACATGCTCACTTTAACGAGAGCATCGAATTGCACGCCGGGAGCTTGCGAGGGACGAGTCTCAAGGTGTTCAACGCATCCCTTGTAGTTGTCGATGGTCTTCAGAATGCGGGCGAGGGTGCCCATGCCGTCGCGCATTCTTAGCAGCAATGCGGCTTGTTGGATAGCTTGCTCCGCTTCGGGGCTCTCGCTTGCCGCATTTTGCAGAATAACTTCCTCTTCAGTTAGAGTATAATCTGCAAAGAATAGTTTCATAAGCGACTATCTATAACTAAGGTGGTTTTGTATAACTAAAGTCAACAAAAGCAACTACACGCTTACCTTCATCTGCCTTGCCAGCATCGTCACCGATATCTGCATCTGCTATAAAGCAAAGAAAAAAAAAACAAAAAATAAGTAAAGTAAAAAAATAAGGAGAAATAATAGATGACCTCTAAATATGAGGACAAACATTATGCAAATTAACACAAGGAAAAATAAAACTGTAAAATAAAAGGACAATTACCAAGGTGACCGTTCTTAGTTTCGTCTTGCTGCGTGCCATCTTCGACGGTCGGGGTGTTGTCATCGTTGCCAATGTACGTGGCGTCTTGGATGAAATCCGATTCCAAGCCAGAGTCTATTTTTTTAAATAATAAAAAGGAAAAATAAGAGAACGAAAAAAAACAAAAAAAAACAAAATACAAAAGCTTTAAAGTCTAATAAGTCTAAGGTTTAAAATCAGGAAAGTTAGCTGAATCGTAACCGTTGATTCCAAATTGTCTAAACTCACCATTGGCACGAGCACGAGCCTCTTCGAGCACACTTTGTTTAGTCTGTTTGACTACCAGTGTTTCGAAGCGAGCGTCGTCCACGAGGGAACGGCGTCGGGATGGGTAGCCGTTCTGTAACAAAGAAAATACCTTATTACAATTTGAAATTTAATTCTCAAATATTAATTAAAAGAAGAAATGCTATCGAAATTAGCATGTTGATGGTGTATTCGAAATAGAAAACTTATTCTCTGTACCGCTGTAACGTTAATAGGCGTGAATGTTTTTATAATTATATAACCTTTGTAACTACGTAATTAGTGTATTGATATGCAACTATATAAAGTGGTTAATTACATGTTTATAAGAAATCGTTGGTATGCAACTGTTCTATATAGGGCATGGACATGGTCAACAAGACAACACAGTTTATAGACAAGAATTGTGATACTGACACTAAGATTTCAACTTAGTTTAATTGGTTATAAAGTTTACCTAAGTATTCACGCGATTTTAGGTTTAAACTAAACTTTGTTTTAATATTTTTACCCATGCAAGAATCAAAAGTGAATCATGTCAGTTGGAATCCTAGAATAAGTACGGTCTGAAAGCGTAAAAGGAGTGTAAGTGCGAAACCTATTCAAGCAGGACAAAGGACAATGAAATACGCTGATCTTCTAAATCCTTATAAAGTGGTCGCATCACATTATATTTCATATATAGTATGAATTGCTTTTACGAAGTTCCTAAGCTTATTTCCTGAGTGTGCCGGGGCGTAAAGTGCCGCCATTATATTCCCGCCCCACTCCTCACCGGATACGACATCTCTAGATTTCACAAAGGAATTTCTGGACGGGTGCTCTACAATGGAACCAATTACCATCTGTCTCAACAATCGTCTTCAGTCGTGTATAACTTAAAGCCTTTTAAGTATTTACAACGATTTCGTGAACAATCGTCGTATTTCTAGGATTAAAAACTGCGACAACTTAATCGCCTTAAGTACAACAGTTGCTTGCTTAGATATATTAATTTATTCTGGTAACGAATGTAAACTTTTAGTTTAATATCCATATATGTGAACAAAACTTAAATAACTAAGGAAGTAGTTAAATATAGGCGAAAATAATTAGCGATAGACTCAAACGCTCATAGATTGTCTAAGACAATCTTGAAGGAGGGAAGCATAATCCTTGGACGGGGTATTTTGTTTTATCCGTTAAGGTTTTCCTCTATCCCGCCTACTGTCATTACTTGTTAAGGAAAATGTTGATGATCGTTACATTATGCAATTTACTAGCATTGAATTAGCGTGTCTCGGTCAAGGCTCGGCTGATAGTTTTGCGTAATTACTGTCGTAATAATTGATGATAAAAAAAACCTTTGTGAGCGGTGATGATAGGGAATTGCGAGAATTATGTGAACAAAAAAATGAGGTTATTCTTTTTATTAAGTAACGCTTTAAGTGCGATTAAACAGAGTTGTCGAATACGTCCTGTAGTATCTGTAGTGTGTAACAAGGCTTAACATTTTCCACTAGAGTGACTGCTGACTTATGTGTGTCAAGGGTTGCTAATCACTCAGCGTGCTACCTACACTCCTGAAACGCGTCTTACAAAGATTAAATACCTTTGCGTTCTCTAATTATATTTTTTTAAATGTATCACTTTTGTTTCAATTTAACACCGTCATTAAATTCCTCACTTCAATTTAATATAATTATAATTTTATGATTTTGTACATAAAACGATAAAAAACATATAGTTTAATATTTTAGATACTCTGTTTATAATTAGACTAGCTTTTGCCCGTGACTCTCCCCGCGCAGAATTAAAAATAACATAACCCTAGTAGTCTATGTGGTCTTCTATTATCCATTAAGCCGTTCTGGAGATACCATCAAATATACCCATTCCTCCATACATCAATCTAAGATTAGCCTATTCTCAAACTTGATAAAGATGCTTATATCAACTGTCTTGGTAATCATATTGTAAGTCTTGGTTATCTTTATTTTTAATGACGACGTTTAGAAGTTCTTATGTTTATTCTTTAAATACTAGTAATGTTATAAAATACAAATAATAGTTAATTTATGTACACGGAAATAGAAATGCTAGTTGCGTATAAGATGAAGTAAAAGATCCGTCTAACTGGAGCGGGCTGGAGCCGGAATCCGGTTGTTACAGCCTTGGTCACCCAGTGACCGTCTACTTTGCCGTTCAAAACGACCAGACTTATTCACTAATAACTACCGACCCGTCACCCCTCAAATTGCACGCTCATATTTAACGTAATACTACAATCTTACTCACTTGCATTAAGTTATTTGCAATTTGTTGATTGATGAATTGTTTTACAACCTTTGTTAACGTGAAATTTAATATATTTTTCAATTGTTTTGTATTATGTCAGTTTCAATGGTAATTTATAAATCAAATAACATCGTTAAATAAATGTCGCAATAGGATTGTTATGCTCTGTTGCATTTCTCGGTAACATCTAAGCATAGACTTTTTACGCGGATAATTTGACCGAGACGAATGACCTCGATTGGTCAAGGTCATACTTATGTAGCCTCGTTATACTTGTAAACAGTAACTTGAATTACTTTGTTTTATTTCGCGTGACTATGATCACTTAAACGATCACTTAAATCCTGTGCTGTATACAATACTTAGATAGATTTTAGCCTTAGTGTTTTAAGATAGGACTTTTAACTGGACCCTATTTGATTTATTTTTTTCAATAACCCGTTTGTATCGGTGAGCGTTGCAACGCCTCGCATGCCGACCTTCGATGGTCAAGGAAATACAATCATTGAGAAGTCAATTACAAAATGTGCGTTAATCATAAACACGTTACTCCTATTTTTCGCATAGCGTTCATACACAATTAGCGTTTTAAACAATAAGCTTTGGCATCGCATCGCAATTCAATATAAACTATTTTTGATACGAGAAATCATCAATTTGATCTTAGTTTGATAATGAATAAGAATCTGTTTGTCATGCATTGTCACATCCTAATAAACCGGACCTTAACAATTCGCATCAGTCGCGCAAGCTTACGTCCCTTCCAATAAGGTTGTACTTCAATTCAATCAATATAAAAAAGTGAATTACCTTAGATAAGTAGTTACGAATATTGATAATATAAATTAATTCTTTCTATAATGATTTCGATAATGATAGCCATTAAAAAAGTGTGATTTTCCCTCCTACGTTTTTGTTGTATCATACCGAGTTCTGATTGTCGCGTATTTACCTAACTGCAACGTGTTCGGTTACCTTTCAAATGTATTTTCTTTTACATACAAATGAGTTTGTTGCATTGTTTTATTTCGATTAAAGAGTGTTACGTGATCGGTCATTGAGGTGCTGTGGGAAAATGTCTTATTGTTTCGGACAAAGAACTAAAGTGGGTCCCCGTGTGCAGACAATTAACCCAAATATTAAAATCATTATTTCAAAAAAAGACTGGATTCATGTATTCGCCGTCGCTTTCACACGATTTCTTCCGCTTATTCACTTTCTCGTAAGTTTTTGTTTTTATGTAAAGGAAGAAGATTTAAGAGATAAATTAGCGGTACATTGTATAATTTGTAATAATTTTTGTTTACAAGGCAAGGCTAGCGTCTTAATTTGAAATGTGTGTGTTTGTAATGACCAGAGCTGATGACGTGCAGCTAACAATAGACGTCATTTAGACGAATAGGCCCATTTTATTTTATTATTTTCTTTTTGTATGGAAACTTTTTATGAATAATATATATTTAATCGGAACTAAAATTCAAGACATAAACTTTCCGCTTTTTGTGTTTTTGGAGTTGAATTATTTACGTTCAAGCTATTATAATATAAAAATACATTACAAAATTGTAGCCCAATCTATTGTTTTGTTTAAGAAATAGATATTTATTTAAACAAATATAGCAAAGAAGTGCAAATATTCAGTTTAAAAATAAAAATAATGCTGATTTAAAAGCTATTAAATTATAGAAGGAAGCAAATGTAACTTGAAAGAGTTTACAAGGAAGAAAATGAGCAGATGCAGATTAAAAGTACTAGATGGAGCTAGAGTGTTAGGCAAAAGTTAAGTCCTCACCTCGATGCTGTAGGATTTCTTGATGGCGAACATTTCGCGGTTTTTCTGGGCAGCTGCTACGGCCATTTCTTCTAAGGACACTCCACTGGTAACGGTAGGGCCTGAACGTGAGTTCACTGCGCGTTTAGCTAGCTTATGTCTGCGAGAGCTTTCCTGTCTCGACCACTGGCTGTTGCCTGTCTGTCTACGACTCGAGCTGCCGTATTACAGTTGCTAACTAAACTTTGGATTGCAAACAGACCAATGCATGATGACCGTTCGCATGAACAGTTTAAATAGCGTTAGGCGCGCGCCTCCCACCCCGCAGCGCCTTTTCTCGCGCGTGCGTCAGCGCCCTGCCTCCCCGCCACGACACGCCACCTCGTCACCCCCCGCACTCCGGCACAGCGAACAGACCCGTAAATCCCGATGGTACTTAGCACCCTCGGGCTTACCACAATGACATTGAGTATGACATAATACCCAAGCAAATAATTTTAATAAAAATAAAATATAAGATAAAATCTCAGATATAAAATTATAAAATAATAAATAAATGATTAAATAAAGTATTATATAATTTTAAGTGACAAATTATTTTCAATAATGTGTTTTTATTTGAGTAATTTCAAACTTTAAAATATATTGAGAATATACGAGTAAATATTAACATACCTCCACTAATTGTTGGTCTTAATTATATATTAAGGTGCATTTTGGATTGAATTAATTGTATTTACAACTAACATAGTTCATCCGTTTCCATTACGTGTTAGTTGCAGCCGTGGCCTCTCGTTCGTAGGAAACATAGTTCGATTCCGGTCCATGTAAACTTCAGAGCGAAAGTTTGTGCGGATATGTAGAGACGCGCAGACAGAATACTTATTTTAATATTCTCTTATATTAATATTATATATTTGATTAATGACATATTGACATACTTTACATTTATACTTTGTAATATAAATGATGATTGATGATGATGATTCTTCTCAGTCACATGACGCCCACTACTGGGCATAGACCTTGCCCAACCATCACTATGGTCGATCCTGAGCCCCGCATCCAGATTACACCCGCAACCTTGACCAAATCGTCAGTCCATCTTGCTGATACCAATGACTATTTTAAATTCGTCTGAGCTAAGTTAGGGTAATTTGGTAGTAAATAATACGAATTTCTAATAGTATTCCGTATTAAAAAAATACTAATGTACATAAAAGTATAAGATTTTCAACTTGCATAATTAAAATTCAGTTTTATTTAAATATTTATTAGTAAGAGCCAATTGCTCGTACTAAATTATATTTTAGTTTTGGCATTTCTGTTTTGGCGTAATCCTAGCACTTCTTCTATCTGTTCGAGGTTTTTCTGGTTCCTTTTTCAGATTTTCATGGGTAGTTTAACGTCTTGGCTGATATTGAAGTGTGAGAAATTATTCGATTCACAGTTAAATTACATAGAGGTATATAGCGTCTTGTTAAATAAGTTATACATTTATTTTTTATTTATTTATCTAAAATAAAAGATTAAGTTACTCCTTATTACATCAGCTACCTGCCAATAAAATCCCGTCAAAATC
>JAAOEG020000025.1:9379760-9403016 GCA_011763625.2 Papilio bianor | reverse complement strand
CTCCTTATTACATCAGCTACCTATCAATAAAAGTCCCGTCAAAATCGGTCCAGCCAATCCAGAGATTAGCCGGAGCAAGCAGACCGACAGACAGACAGACAAAAATTGTAAAAAATGTTATTTTGGTGTTAGTACCGTATATATATTCGTGTACGTGTAGAAAAAAACGGTTATTTCAATATTACAAACAGACACTCCAATTTTATTATATGTATAGATAATACCAATGTTTATTTGTAAATGTTAAGCAATTTTGAAACAAAACGAGAAAACAAAACGTGTTGCATAAAAAGTTGACTCTTTCATGAAAAGTAAAGTCGGAAAGATCAGTTAGTGTGGCTGCCAAGTGAGTGATCGCAGATAACTACAAGTTTAAAGTTAACGGATGCGTTGCCTACCTTAAATGATCAATAGAAGGGAGATACAGAAGGAGTCCTGTTTCAAATTAATTTCCCCTCATTCTTTCCTAATAAGAAAAGGTTCTTGTTTTACCAACTGTTATCACCGTATCAAGTGGTAAGCTCATTCTTCAATCAAAACAATGACACTTCATAGTAAATACCCAACGAAAAAAGTCATTGTAGCGCGACGTCCGGGTTTCGTTCCGGGTGTTGATCCGTCAGTTCCAGATTTAAAAGCAGATCACGCAACTACCTAGTGATCGTAACTCGCAATCTTGTCTTTAAATAAATAGAATTAACCATAAAAAATACAATAAATATCGGAATTGTCTCGAATTAAATAAACCTGAATTATGTTAAACTGTAAGTGTAAAGACATTTCCTAATTACTAATACGGTCGAGGACGTTTATTTATTTCCGACCCATTTCCATGACGAAATGTGGTTTGACAGTCATATAGTGTCAACCTATATAGGTTAGCTTGTACAAGTACCAAGTATATCAACTATCACAACGATATAGTTTTATCTCGGTTTTACCTAAAGAGAATGATAGGGATGTATATATTATTTACTAGCTGTCGCCTGCGACTCCGTCTGCGTGGAATTTTAAATAACACTTACTATCCTTTGTGTTATTCCAGACTATGTTATGTTATTCTATATCCGTTCTAAATTTCAATAAGATATGTTGAACCGTTGCAGGTTTATAACATGAAAAAACAAAGGTAATTTATCCTACAGGACCAGTAACTATTTTCAGGATCAACAGTAGCCTATATGTTCTTCCAGACTATCCTCCACCGGAGATCCAGAGATCCGTTCAGCAGTTAAGTCGACAAACTATAACAAACATCAATCCATCCATCCATCTAAACTTTCGCATTTATGATATCACTAGCTATAAACTGTAACGTTCATTCATTTTATTGAATACTAGCTTTAGTCCGCGACTCCGTCGACGTGGAATTAAATTAAAGCTTAGTATTATATGTGTTGTTCCAGACTATGTTCTTTATCTGTGTAAATTTCAGTAAGATATGTCAAACCGTTGCGGAATTATCGAGTAATTACACGAAATCCGTAACAACTTTCGGGATCGAAAGTAACCTATTAGTTCTTCCAGACTATCCTTTGCATCGAGATCCGTTCAGCTGTGTAGGCAACAAACTCTTACAAACATCCATTATTCCGTCCAACTATGATTAAGATTATAAGATTTCCAGTTACGGTACTGGAAACTCATCCTTACGTACAACTTTATGTTAACTCATATTCCTCTTTAATATATTACAATACTGGTCAATAAAGACATTGTAATAAACCGCAGATATAACAAATAAAACCACAAGACCATAAAAAGTTGATCAAAACAGGCAGTTTGCATCTTAACAAAATGCGCATTATATCGTAATATCGGAAACACGTAATTTCATTATTCAAGCGTCATTATTAACTAGGTTGGGGAAGACGTGTGGAAAAAATAACAAATATTACTTAATAAAACGTCTTTGATAACGTATTAATGACTTTTTAATTTGGTTTTACCAGTGGTCACGTATTTTGTTATGACATCATGCCTATTTCCGGTACTTACCCTTGACCGACGAGAACATTAGTTAAAGATAAAAGATTACGTATGCATCTTAAAAGTTTCCAAATCGGAGTAATTTGGTTTTCGTTTTCAGGAACTAATATTAAGCCAAATTATTAGTACGTAGCCAGTATGTTGTGAGAAAACGTTCAAATGTAATTCTATTAAAAAGGTCAGATTCATAGTTCGGTTCCATCACTCTCGTTTCAAAGACACAAATCTTATTTCTTTACTCTTAAACCTTTCGTACACAAGGCAACATAATTATTTGAAACACGTATTCTTCCGTCGCGAGTATAATGCTCTCTTCACATAACGATGAAAAGTCGACGCGAGTTGTCTATTCGCAATACATTCATAGCGACAACACAGCTGACTCCGATTTTGCTCCGATACCTTCAAAATCACAGCACCTTATGACGATCTTAGCAAACATGTTGCGAGCAACTGGCAAATTTATATCGCCTTGTGTACGGTTTCACACAGCCTTTATTTTGTGATTGATCTACTTAATGATTGTTATTGTTTTTTTCTTAAAATAAAGATCTATGCCACCGTAAAGATAATGTGTTGTTTTTTGGGTATCCTTTAATTAATTGCATGAAATAAAAAAGACTGCGATCTGATGTATACATTACAACTTAATTCAAAACGCCTTTGTGTCGAATGGAGTTAATAAAATAGTAGCTGAGTGAAAAAAAACCTTGAACTTGTTTTGTGTCAAACAGCTGACTTATATTTGCTGTTAAAGAAATAAAAATTCTGCTGGTATCAACAAGGTATGTACCAGGTGGTAGACGCCAGCAACATCAATATCTCACCCGGTGCAATACCACGACCACACAGGAGACAGGCGTGAAGTGGAAGTAATTCCACGTTTTGTCTTATAAGTGTGGTGGCGGAGGCCTAATTGTAATCCTCTTTCCCTTCCCACACTTTTTTCATAAGGAAAGGATAAGAAGGGAAATTGGATTTGACGGAGGAAGGCAGAGACGCAAGGAAAGGAGGTTATACTCTTTTCGTGTGTCTCCTTCTCCGTCAATTAAAGGTAGACAACACATCTCCAATAGGGAATGTCTATAGGCTGCGGCCGGTTCGCTAATTTAGCGAGGTGGCCGCTTCCTTGTTGGCCACCTTATAATATTATATATAAAAGGTATACTTCTGTTTAGAGCGTCGGTGGCTCAGGGGCTAAGCACTTAAGCATTAAGCAGTAACTGCAGGTCTTGGTTCGAATCCCGCCTTGTACCAATGTGTTTTTCGATTTTCGAATTTCATGTGTACATTTACCTTACATTTTTTATCTAGTTCTTACGGTGAAGAAAAACATCGTGATGCAACCTGCACATGCCTGCGAAGAAATTCAAAGATATGTGTGAAGTCAAGCAACCCGCACTGGGCCAGCGTGGCTGACTAAGGCCTAGTCACCCCTAATTTTAGGTTGGCACCGAGCCCCTCAGTGGGGACGCAAAAGTGAGCTGATGATGATACTTCTGTTTTGTATTTATATCAAATGGTAATACAACAATTGTTTTTGAAAAAAATCGGTTGAGATTTTTTTTAGTTGTAACTACACAATTCTCGATAAACAAGTAATCAGTACTAATAATTTATTTCCATATTTACAATAACATTACAATATAAAATAGTATTGTTACTTAAATATGACCCCTCTTAGTGTAATGACCGCCTCCATCTTCTTCCAGCTTATTATTTTCTCGCTTAGAGTAAGCCAATCTTTCCCTGTCACTTCGATTATATCATCACTCCACCGTTTCATTGGTCTTACTTTCTTTTCCCCGCTGGCACTTTTCATCTTTTTTTTAACGTCCATCTGTTATTCGATGTTCTGTTATGAGTATTAATAGTGGCTATGCATACTTTAACAAACATATTGTAATAATTATGTCTCTTGAAATTAAAATCTTCCACTAAAAGAGAATGGAAAATTCATTCATATTTGCAACAGCTATAAGATGATACTAGGATACATTTATAGTAAAAAATGAACGTAAAGTTGTATAATTCCAATAGGTATGTCATTTAGAGTCGAGAACTTACCTGACTAAAAGCAATGTACCTTTTATAAGAGCACGGTTTACTTAAAATAGGGCTGTCACTACTGTTTTACAAAACAATAACATTTAACTAAATAGGTGCTCCAGTTATATAGTTGCAAAAACATTAGATTGATTTAAATTTGTATAGCCTAACAACCCTGTTTAGAAAAATCATATTATTTTCGCTGATTTTTTTTTCAAGGAGAAAGAGCGTGACATATTGCTTTGTATTTCAGCAGAGATATCCGACTGTTATAAAAAAATACGGTTCCTTACAATCGATCAAATTGGTTGTCTTTTTGTTATAAGTTACGTACCGTAGGTACGCTTTTGTTGAATCCCTAAAATTATTTCACAATCTCTACACATCTTATTCAATTATCATTTAAAAATGTTAAATTGTTTATTTCTCTTGCAAAATAATAAAAGTCGATAACTGTGTGTGTTTTGTTGACAGTGGTAGAGCACGCTTTAACATTTGCGCACGAATGGGCTGGCTCGCCCGGTGCAACACCACGACCACACAGAAGACAGGTGTGAAGTGGAAGCAATTCCGGGTTTCGTCTGTCAGTGCGCGTTCCGGAGGCCTAATACAAGTCCTCTTTCCATTCACACCATTTTCTAATAAGGGAGGAAGCATAGGAGGAAAAAATATTGTCTTTCATTGCGTCTCATCCTCCGTCGATTAAAGGTAGGCAACGCATCTGCAATTTCGGTTGTCTATGAGCAGCGCTCACTTCCTTATTATAGCGATTTTAGGTAGCCGCTTGCTTGTTTACCACTTTGTAACATAAAAAAAGAGAATTAATTTCTTTTTTAATTCTTACTAATTTGTATTACTTGTTACACTTTTAGCTAGTGGCAAAACTATAATAGTTTGAGATTGACAGCCCTTGCCTTGATCGTATCTCGGCCGGTATAAGTGAACGTCAATTATTAGCAGTGGACATTTTTCTTCTCTTATAGATACGGTTTACACTCACTTCCTGAAACCTGTATAATAAACAAAACAATCTCAAAAGAATTCTAATCTTTATGAAATAAGATAGAATATCAATTGAAACATTAACATTTATGATTCCTTATTTTCATTTAGACTCCTTTATTAAAAAATAAGGAATGTAACTGATGATTGCGTGTACTATATCTAAGAATTCTTGGTTAGTAATAAGGAAGAGTTTAAGGAAGGTTACAATATGTATTCACATACATTAAATAAGTTAAACTTGACTAAACCCCAACATAACATACACAGAAGACAGGCGTTAAGTGGAAGCAATTCCAAGTTTCGTCTGATGAGTGTGACTTGAGGCCTAATTTTAGTCCTCTTTCCCTTCCCATTTTATTACGAAAAGATGGAAAGAAGTATTAGATTTGACGGAGGGCGAGACGCATAGGAAGGGGAAATATTATTTTTTTGTACGTCCCTTTGATGTCGATGTAAGGTAGGCAACGCATCCAACATTGTTGATATCTCTAGGCAGCGATCGTTTCGCTATTTCGACGAATTAATGTAGCCAACTTTGTGGTTTCATTTAATTAAATGACATTTAAATGGCAATCAAAATTGGGTGGTTATATGAGGGAAGAGCTACAAAACTACCAAACCACATCATTTTATACAAATAGACGTATTTGACCGACTTTCAAAAAGAAGGAGATACTGAATTCGTATGTATCTTTTTTATGTGTGTGAAAATAATAAACCGGACTTAAAAAGGAACAAAGTAAAGTCGTGAATACCCTCAAGAGATAGAAAACTCTCTTCTTTCTAGTATTATGTTAATATTGTGTAATTATTGATATTTTGCAGTCGGTTTTGGCCTAATTAGGAAGTTAAACGTAACCGGGTCTATGAAATCTCATATAGTAATGTCCCTAACCTTCCTAGTATGACACCGAGTCCGAAATATCAATAATTGTACAATATTGACAAAACACTAAAATGAAGATTTTGAGAATACATGATTACGTCGGTTTGTGTTGATTACAAAATAAAAACAACAAAAAACCATGCAGTTTTAATTTCAAAATAATAATATTTGTAAATACTATAAATATGTTTTAGATAAATCTTTACAGGCTTTGTTATTAAAGCCTAACGAATTTTTTTTAGTATTTATTAGAATAACTAAAAAAAAACTTTGTAAGTAGCCTACGCCTGTGCCAAATTTAATCGAGATCCGTTCACTCGTTCAGGAGATACCTTCTAACAAACATCCATCAAACAAAACTTACACATTTAATTTAAATTTTCCAATATTTATAGAGGGGCAATAATGGGCACTACTACCCTATCTTAAAGCTCATTACAATGGAAATGTCCTTAGCAACGCGGTCGCAAAATAATCTTTGTATTTGTCGAGTTGGTTGCCATGACAACCGACAGCGGAAGGGGCGGCCCCCTCGTGGGGAGAATGAGGTACGAGCGCCAGTTATGGGTACTGCAGTGAGAGAATAATTAAACTTTAAGAGATAATTTGTTTCATTTTATTTGTTCTTAATATTTGCAATACATTTTACATTTCTTATTAAAGTAATTCCAATGAACTTCTGGTAAAATAAATAACATTAACCAGCCTTTTATACAACTTGAAGTATAATTAAAAAGTATTTTTGTGTAAAAATTTATAACAATGCTTTTAATTGTACTTAAACATGTATTTACGTAATATCTTAGATTGGTGTAGTTATTGATAGACTTATCTTAGCAAACTTTTCATAGAACGTTTGTGCATAATTTTAAAAGAAGTAAGCAAATAAGCAAGAAGTAACAAATAAGTAATGCTTCTCGCATTGAAAAAATATATGTATAAAGTTAATTAGCATAAGCTTAGCACTGTCCACATAGTTTTGTGTCGTGTTAATTTTGTTGTCGGTAGTAATCACGTATTTATAGGTAATTGCTACCGACAACAATATTTACATTTTATATGTTAAAATCTAACATCATTTCACTAATAAATAAAAGCTCTAATTTTTAATTTAAGAATCTGTACAAGAACTACTATAGTACGTAGTAGATAGTGAGTACTATACAATAATAGTACTCATAAATCGTTCTTAACTCAATAGTATTTAGCATTACATTTATATTTGCCTTAGAACAATTCTTCTTCTGGCTAAGATCCCTCTCCGCCTAGTAAAAGTTGGCGGTCAGTTCTCCATATTAATCTCTCTCTTGCGAGGCGAAACAATTGGTAGGCACTCGCATTTCCTATCCATTAACGAATGTTGCGTAACCACGCTTTCTTCCTACAACCAACACAGATTCTGCCAAACTTCTTACATTTCATGTGCCTAGCTTAAATGATTTTTCTTCTGTTTTCCGCTTTGCAACGTTGTTAGAAAAATAGAGAAGTGTAATTTTATTTTATAAGATATAAACGAGCAAGCGGCCACCTGGTTTCGCCGAAATAGAGATTTTTTTGTGTGCTCTAATGGCACTTAACCTAAACCTCGTTTAAGTATAACTAAACTCGAGGGTTGCCTCAGGAGCCTCGGCTTGGGCCGTTAATTTGTTATTATTACCGGATTGGAAAGCCGCTGAGCTCGTAGATCGCATCGTTGGACGATTCATGGAGTGACTGGGCTCAAGGGCCTCCGTCAGGGGACATCAGCCTTTGCTGTCACTTAATATGCGCTTAGCATTCCGAATCTAGGGTGCCCGAGGGGGTCGAACCCAAGCTTGATCGGTTGTTGTTATCGGATTACTATCATTATTAAAACATCTATTACTACTACCACTTCGAAGAGACACACGCTGGGAGAAGAAGTGGCGGAAGAAACTCCAGCAACGCTTCTATCAATAGCAGGGGAAAAGCAACCTGCTATAAGGCCGTATCTTGTATATCATTGCCGTAGTCAACAGCGACTGCGGAGTGCAGTCTGACTACCTAGTTGTTTTACCCTAGCCTGAGCGATAGTGATTGCATTATCCTCGAAATCAATAACGACATAGGTCTACGGTGATCATGTCGAAACTTACCGATCTGCGATCGGATTGTAGGTGGCAGCACCTGTAACTAGTGGATTGCGATGACCGACGGCGGAGTTAAAATTACGACTCGACGCCAACTTCAGGCTATAGTAGGCAAGTCCAAGTCTGTATGTAGACCACTGTTGCGCATGTACCACGGCGCTCCCGTGGTTCTGCGCATAAATCTATTCCGAATCATCTGAAGTCGATGTATTTGTTTGGGAGTTATATGCGCGAATACCGGACTAGCGTACGTCGTGACGGGACGCACAAATGATTTGTAGAGTGTCGCCATGGTACAAAGTGACGTTTTGCTCTTTTAATTTAATAACGCGTAAGTACGTCCCAAGATAAAAGCCACGGGGCTCCTCAACCCGGATCACATGAGCGGAGAAGTTGAGTTTATAGTCGTGATATGATATACTTAATTTGGTCTTCCCAAGCTTTTGGGCAGTCCAATAGTTTAACGGTTGGGAGTTGAGCCTGAGAGATGTAAAGGGTAAAGACGATACGGTACTCCGTACTCATATTACTTGTATATCAGCCCGTTGTTCCATACCTTATCGAGCACTGCCGAAATAGAGAAGCGACCACTGCCCATAGATATCTGTGCATCTGCATTACCTACCTTTAATCGACGGAAGAGGAGACACTCAGAAAGAGAATAATTCCCCTTTCAACGCGTCCCGTCCTTCGCCAAATCCACTTTTCCTTCTGACCATAACCTCATAAGAAAAAATAATAGGAACTGTGGCATTGCAACGCAAGGCAAGTTCCGCAAGTCGATGATAAAATACTTCGATCAAAGAGTGAAGTGACGTAGTATTCTTACAACAAAATTCAATTCTAGCCCGTCCTAATATCCAAAGCGGGTTGAGTAAATGGAACTGAGTGCCAAAATCTTTGACTTTTAAACGACAGGATTTGTCAAATCCCTCTGTCAAATTAAAACGGACAAAAATTGTAAACTCGCTAGCTTGTGTGCTTGTTTCATGTGTGTATATTTTTGAGTCAATGTTCGTTTATAAAGACAAGAGCCCCGTAGACGAGATAGTTTTAGTCGTCCGAGTAATTGGTCGGGCGCTTAATGTGCAAGAAGATGTATGCAGTGCGCACATTACACAGATTTGCTATCGGCCGCCAAAATTTTGAATGTCCTCTCAGTGCGCACTTATATATGTATAAATAAATCCGATAAATGTATCGGGCGACTAAAAAGTGTCAGGTCTGCGGATGCTCTAAGTGTGAGCATGTGCATTTGTGTGCTTGCCTTCTTTACATCCATCTCTAAAATAGTGGCAGAATATTATGTACAACTGTGTCCTAGTCCGTTTCTCTGTAGTCTAAGGCCGAAGCCGATAGAGGTGGCGAAATGTCATTATTTCCGAGTTCCGCCGGCTCGGTCCATTGAACAGCTGCGAGCCCTTGCCGCTCAAATGTAAATCAATCTACAGAGCCGGATCTAAGTACATCTATATCAATTTTGTATGCACAAAGAACCTGTCGATTAAATTATAATACTGCAGTACATTACGCATTAACAACAAAGGTCGGACGGGGTTTCATTTTAAAGTGAGTGGGTCATCATCAGTGCACTATGTGTACCCACTGAGGGACTCGAAGCCTACTCTAAGTTAGGGGTGACTAAACCTCAGTCGACCACCCTGGCCCAGTGCGGATAGGTCGACCTCACACAATTTTTTTTCTCCGATATGTGTATCTCGCATCATGATATTTACCTTCACGGTAAGAACGTCGGATAAATGTACATGTGAATTTCTAAAATCAAAAAACACATTGGTATACAGTTTGAATCGAACCCCAGACCTGCAGATTACAAGTCAAGAACTTAATCCCTGAGCCACCGCCCCTCTTGATTGGAATGACAATATGTATTTCTATGGTTTGACAGTAACAACTCAAGTTATTATAAAAGGTAAGAAGTGTAGTTTATATGTACTAGGTATTCTTGACGTATCAAAAAAACATACTAGATTTAGCCAGCGACTCCGTTCGCTGAAATAAAAAAAAAACTTAGTAGCCTATGTGTTTCTACAGACTATGTCTGTTCCAAATTTCACCGAAAGTCGTATAGATATTTTGGCGATACTTAATAGCAAAAATACGTAATAGCGGGAGGTCCCCAATGAGATGGACTGACCAGATCAGAACGGCTGTGGACGTCCCCCTACACCAGTGCTCAAAAAGGGAAAAGATCCGAGAGGAGTGGCGGCGGGTCGTCAAACGGGTCACTGATACGTAATGACCACAACCAGTCTGACAAGACTGAAGCGGCAAAGAAGAAGAATAGCAAATATCCATCATTCCATCTAAATTCACATTTGTCAAATAAGTAGGAAGATAACTGCACATAAATATTTATTTAATGGATAAATTTTAATGTAAATAAAGTAAAAATGCTATAGAATGTTATCAAAATATTGCTTGTTTTTAGCTTATTTGACAATAAATCAAAAAATGTATTATTCAACACGTAACAATGCCATTTTGTAGTATTTATTAAGGAAATTACTTTAAATAAGCTTTATTTATTTCATATGTATTGTTTTTTGTTTAAAATGTACGGAAATGCGTGTGAAATATATGCGTGTATCCTACGGCTAGTGTTAATCAAATTAACATCTGCGTGACTTCACAATCACTCGATTGAGATGCAAAAACCTCAATGCCGCTTGAAAATCATTTGTAAAGTAAAGCTTCCTTTATTGCAATTATTATTAGTTCATTTTATTTATATTTTTATAACTTTCATGAAAAAAATATAATTTTCTTACGTCTTTACTGCTTGAAGACATATTCTCCTAACGACATTTTTAAATATCAGTGACACTGAATGCTAAGACAAAACTTAGTTATAATACATTTATTTTAAATACGAGCTGCCGCCTAAAACTCCGTCCGCGCGGAAACTAAATAAAACTTAGTATCCCATGTGTTATTCCAGCGTGTGTTTTATATCTGTGCTAAATTTCAGTAAAATATGTTGAAGATGGGTAACCAGTATCATTGCAATGATTTCATCTAATCATACAATCAACGATATACCAACACGTGATGATTTTACGAACCTTTCACAATAAAATGCAGTACCACTATGTCATAGAAAATATTTTTTCTACATTACTCTTTTTCTTTACATAAGTTAAAGATCATAAGGCAATAAAATTATATCAGATTAGAAGTAATGAAACCGACTTTAATGTATGTGGCATCAAACTGCTATTCTTAATTTATTAACAGACTGACTAATTACATATATATATATACATATATATATATAAACCGAAAAATATCGGTTTGTTTAAACCCTAATAACAGATAGCGTTTAGAAGGTAAATTACTAGCCAATTGATAAGGCCCCAGTTGGCAATAGCCGTCACGTAATAGTCACGGCCTAAGCGATTAGCGGAACCTTGGAGTATTGCAATAATGTCACAGACACTTTCCTGAAGGAATCGGATCAAACAACGGAATAATTGTGTCTATCACGTTTATTATCATTAGTAAAGACTTATTTGAATATTGTTATTGTTTATTGCCATAAATTTTATGATTTACTGAACGTAATCCAAACTAAAGGACGCTTAATGAGCGTTTCTTTATACTAAGTCTCTGAGTGTGATAGTACCTAAGTAGTTTACATATTTTTGTTATAAAAAAAATTCTAACCTAAAAATGTTTTAGTCGATTTTTCAACTTTCAAATTTCAAAAAATGAGGACTACGACGAGTTTAATAACACTCCTAACGATCAACATATTGGATAAGGATTGAAAAATGCTTGAATTGTAAATTATATGATTTATTATATATTCGCAATTAAACAAAAATATATATTTACACGTTTAAAAATGTAAACAAACACAAGAGGAACTGGTCCCACATATTTTAAATGAAATTAAATGGGGTAGCGGGTAGACATTTAACCATTTCGGGATATTTTTAACAGGTAATATTGGTAAATTAATGGTAGATAGTTTTAGACCGCCGTAAAAACAATTTTATGCAAAATACATTCTGACATTGAAAACTATGGGTGCCAAAGATTAGTCTAAAATGAACCTGAGCCCGTTGAATGTAACATTTGATTAACGATATCGCTAGTAGAATCGACAAAATGTGTCAAAATGTATAGGAATATACAAATGTAAGTAGAACTAGTCGAATTTCAACTGAATTTCGAATTAAATGTATATATTTTATATGACCTATGAAATATGTGAAACTCTCATTAAAATTGACCATCTAAATATTTTTGAAGAACAATATACTGTCATTTTTATTTCATGGTTATTTCGTCATCATTTTGGATAAACGACAACTTAAATATAAACCGATCAACAAACTTGTAGATAGTTATTTTATATTATTCGGTCATATCATTAAATTTGATTCAAGTATGATTTTGAAAAAATTTGTTATAAAAAAATTGTGTGCGTCGTACGGAATTTTAACCGGGGTCTTCAAAATTTCGAGGTGAACAACTAAAGCAACCCGGTTTAGTGACTTTTATTAAATATTTTTTATTGCAAATTGTATCAAATCAAATCGGACCGACCCACATCTTATCAGGGTTAGTAAATGTTCTGTGCACGCCTACGTCTTCAAGTTAACAAACAAGCAAATAAGCACACATATGTACTTTTTGTCTTTTAAAAAACAGGACTTATTGATTGCGCACTTTCCTTATTATAAAAAAAACGAATAATAAATTCTACGAATAAAAAAAAATTAAGCTTCCAAGCACACGATTAAACAAACTTTATTTGTAAGTCTAAATTTTTACTCAGTATTCGTTTATTAAGACTTTTCCATTTTATTTTTACATGTTTGATTATTATCTTAATATCCCTCTGTGAAGTATGGGAGAATATATTTAGTGCAATAGCGTAGTCTGTTTCTTTATAGCCAATATGTTTAGGTACACGACTTAGTTCATACATAGCAATCGATAGTCACGAGTCTCGGATCATTTTTTGCAATCACAGACAAACTAAGGACCAGTATCGTTACGCTATTTTGATTATTAATTCTAAAGATAATTAAATCAATTGTTTTTTGTGTGAATATCATTTGGGTAATAAGTCAAAACTGAAATAGTAGAAGCGGTAACAATATTGTAATTTATATAATATTTTTTTAATTTTACATCCACATAGATCCCTTATTTACTGCTTCCCTTTATTTGTAATAGCTTCTACCTTTAACAAGATATAAACAGATTTCTTCATCAGTTTTTAAAACAACAAAATCAGACAAGTAACCATAATCTTCATCATCATTAGCTCACTATATGACCCAGGAGTTTGGAGCCTACCCTAAGTAACCGATGACTAGGCCTTAGTCAATCACGCTGGTCCAGTGCGGGATGATTCACTTCACATATATCTTTGTATTTCTTCCCAGATTTGTGCAGGTTGTATCACGACATGCAGGTTGTATGTTTTGCTTCACCGTAAAAACGTCGGATAAATGTACATATAAAATCGTAAAACACATTGGCACATGGTGGGATTCGAACCAAGGAACTGCTGATTAAAATACAAGTACTAAACCCCTGATCCACTGACACTGTAAGATAAATAACGAAAAATAAACGTGAAAAGTAAAACATGTCGTATTTTGTTTCTATTTTATTTACCAAAAAATATGCAAGTTTTTTAATAAAGAACTTATCACGTGGCCTCCACGATAAAGTGACTGAAGTGACCACCGGATGCCAAACCACTTCACTGTCAGCACACAAAAACTATTAAGTGGAGACTAATTTAAGGTGCGTGTTTTATCACCATTACCCTAATACTATTGGATGGCTCATTAACAATAATAATAAATAAAATGTCGATACAAAGAGTTTGGAAATTGTCGCCAATGATACGTTTGGTAAAATGTACTATTACCATTATTATAAGTAATTCATAATAGTGGCAGTGCACAAAATTAAACTATCTTTGAAAGAATTATAAATTATTCACTATAGAATTTTACCCTGGATAACCGTTAGTTGACAGACATCACCATCTTCAGTTACCATTACAATGTAAAGCAATCAGTATAAACTTTAAAGGGTAAGAAATAAATTATAGGTTAAGGCTACCATTCTATTTCATTGACCTACATAAATGCCATCTAATGTGTTGTCAAGTACTAAAGCATAGTTAAATGTAACGTGTCTTACAAAACAAATGACGATTTGTAAAGTAAACTTTCCAACATGTGAAAAGTAATATTATCATTCAAGCATGAAAAACAGGACTCAAAACATGTCTATCAAGGTGTCAGCCATTGTCTGCTCATTGCTGGACATAAGCTTTCCCCAATGTCTTCTACAGTATACCATAAATCAGATCTACATATATTCCGCCAAAACCATTCATGATAGTTCTCCAAATAATTTCTCTTTAGTATTTTTAATCAGTATTAAATGTTTCATATTCCAAAAACATTTTCTAAGTGTATTTGATTTTTACGCATTTTTAATTGGAATGTGGATTACACGCATATTTTTAAGTAACAGCCTCTAGTAAATTATCAGGTTAAGGCTATTATATCCATACCCCGAGGCGGATAATTCTCGTTTTTTCGAAAAAAATGTCGTAATAGAAAAAATCTTGGGAACCCTGTACTAAGCTTGAAGCAAAGAAGCCGTCAGCGTAACAAGTATTATGTTGTAACTCCTAAACTAATGAAAAAGTATGGTAGTTATATTTAAGGAAAAGTACACTATATTTTTCAATAGGAAAACGACAAACGGTCAGCGGGTCGCCTAATACTCTGTAATCCAATACCCATTGACATCTGCAATACCAAAGGATTTGCAAATATTTTGCAGCCGTTTCGGGACGAGCTCTATCCTGAAGGAACCTTAGGACAGATAGATTTTTTTTTTCAAATTGTAATAATTAATTTCAGAGGATTTTTGTTGCCTCTTAGATGTAGATCAATCTTGATTTAATTAAGAAGTCGTGACTATTTATAATAGACGTAATATTTTGTAATGTTCTTATGAATAATCACAGTCTAAATTAGCTTTTGTAAGTGACAAAGCGTATTGCCCAATGGATATTACGCTTAAAGCCGGATACACACCTGCAATTTTAACTGACCTCTTGGACTGTTCAGTAAAAACGAACGTGTGTAGGCAATATTGTAACTGTCAGTTAACGTATTCATAATATTATCGACATAATTTATATAAGACTACATGCTTAACGTAGTGCTAGACGCAGTGGGGACGCTGCACAACTGTCATACATATTTTGTCGATGACATTACGAATATTGTGTCACAAATTTTCGTACTAAGCCACCTGTTCTCAGTTTTTTTTGTATTACAAGGTAACAAACGAGCAAGCGGTCACTTGAAATAGCGAAGTGACCGCTGCCCATAGACATTCGCAATTGTAGATGCGTTGCGTACCCTTATTCGATAGAGGAGGAGGCGCAGTGAAAGAGAATATTTCCTCTTCCTGTGCATATCCTCCTCCGTCAAGTCCACTTTCCTTTCCCATCCTTCCCTTGTAAGATAAGGGTGGGAAGGGAATGAAGACTAAAATTAGGCCTCCAGCACCACACTCATCAGACGAAACGCGGATCAGATTCCACTTCACGCCTTTTTTTGTGGTCGTGATATTGCGGTAGGCGAGCCGGCCCATACGAAGATGTTAAAGCGGGGTCTACCACTGTGAATGACAGACAGTTTTAATAGACTGCCAAAAGGAAGAAGTGTTAAATCCGTCTTTATCGTTATTTTTTATGTGTCATACCACGTAATCCTACTTACTCGTACTCATATACTTTATAACTGTTCTGCCCCCTTACACAAAGCGCATTTGCTCCGAAGCGATTCCACAACGAAGATCAATAATGTATGGAAGTGATAATATCTTTCTATCTGTTTGTCACGTAATTTTCCTACGCATTTTGACACATTTTGTCGATTCTATTAATCGAATGTTACATTGTCTACAGGCTCTTCGACCCCTAGACAATATCTTTCAATAAGTCACCTAATTGTTGTGTATCTTACATTTTGACACATTTTGTCGATTGTACCTTTATATTTATATCGCTCATATCGCTAACTAAAAGTGATTTTGTTTAGGGGTCCAGGTAAGACAGTTCAGTTAAAACTGTAAGTGTGCAGCTGGCTTAATGTATTTTGCTAAGTGAAGTCAAGTTTAGCAAATTGAAGCAGTAATGATCGAACGCATTTTATATCTAATGTGTATATTAAATGTAAAATACTTGTTCAAGCTCGACAGTAAAAATACTAGCAAACTAGAACATTTGCATATTTTATTTTGGTTTTATTTTGTTTGATTTAATTATGAAAACAGTTAAATAGTGCTCTATTTTAGTATAATAATTTAATTTACTAGTTAGTTGGTTAGTAGTCACCATTACATTTATCTACATACTTATATTAAGTTTAATTTATTTGTTAGTACGTTTGTAGTCACCATTAAGTTAATGTTAGTTAATAAACACTGATTTCAGGACACATGACGACTAAACCAGTCGTACATAACATGGCTTAATTGCTATGTACACTAATATGTCAGCATGCAAAAGTATACAGAAAAAGGTCTCAGCATGAGTGATAACATATGACCGTGTATAACTAGCTTAAGGTGGACAACTGACCAGGGTTGCGTAATAGAACAAAAGGGGGACATACATACATATATTCCGAATTGCTAACTGCAAGGTTAGTAATCGACCTCCCGACAAAGAGCCGGTGGGACATGATATATTACAATTTATTGATCTAGTATAGGTGACATTAAACCGGACCTGAGGAGCATTCGATATTTTTATGTGCTCTAGTTTACGAACGAACAAGCTTGTTCCTTTTTAACTTTGTATAATTATAAATGCAAGAGAGGAACGCGCTAAATAGAAATGCGTAATATTTACCCACCCTTCTGGGTAACTGGAGTAATCACTATTTTAGTACTGACACAATAGCTTATGCTTAAAAGTGAAGTTTAGATTGACCCAAATTATCTTATTTTGTAAGGGAGATTGAAATAAATTAAAAACCTATATAAAATAATGGTATAAAATAATAAAACTAGGACCAGAAATCTAGAACATAAAATGACTTTTATGAAAGAAAATGTAATAAAGATTTCACATGAAAGCATTTCTTATTCAGAACACTTAAGATATGATTATGATGAAATTAAAAAGAAAGCCTTTTTGCCTTGAAAGGAGCTTTAACAGAAACGTCAGCTTTTAAAATTGAAGTTCTTTATTCTATAAAGGAATAAATTGAAAAGCAATAATTTTTAACAAAGAAAATTGACCTTACAACTGTTACTTTATCGAAATGTCAAAGGCATATAAAAGGTGTTTCATTAAATTTTATTTGTATCAATTTAATTACTGTAGTTAACACATGGGTCGCTTTTTATACGTCGATCAAATTTTAATTAATGGAACTCGTATTTAGGATAAATCCAAGAAACCAAACATAATAAACAAACAAGAGAATTGTGATCGTTTCTTTAGATTGAAACATTTTTAGTCCTCTCAAACAATAATGAAGCATTGAAAATTTGGAATGGTAGTGATCCATTTTTTATTTGTAATGGAATATATCTTTAAATTGTGAACTAGCACCATAATATTGATTGATTTTTATTACGACTTTTTCACTTAACTTGCGGACTCTTAAATAACCCATCTATATGTACATATAATAAAATTGGAGTGTCTGTTTGTAATATTGAAATAACCTTTTCTTACTACATGTATATAAATATATATAAGGTACACACGCCGAAGTAACTTTTTTTACAATTTTTGTCTGCCTCTCTGTTTGTTCCGGCTAATCTCTGAAATGGCTTGACCGATTTTGACGGGACTTTTATTGGCAGGTAGCTGATGTAATAAGGACTAACTTAGGCTACGTTTATTTTATAAAAAGAACGCGCGGACGAAGTCTCGGGCGACAGCTAGCATAATATTATATAAAAACTCTGATTAACTTGAATAAAAACTAATTGAGTAGATATTTAATAGTTATGGTACGGATAAACTGAGTTATTTGATTTACTTTTTATATGGCGATAAGCCTTGGGTGAGCTGCCCTGTGGTTAAGCGTTCAGCCGCTGTCTAACCGTATTAAATTTGTTGCCATACGGCCACTTAACATCTTTATTTGGACGTTCTTATAGCATTTTTTTATAGTAATTACACTAGTTGTAAAAGACAGGTTTTTGTATTTGGTTACACGCGCACAAATTAGTTATGGTTGTGACAATTTCAAAGCGTCAATATTAATGTGAAATGTGATGCAGAATTTGCCACAAATAACATTGTGGGTTTTTACTGAGTCGCCGTAACAATGCAGTCGAAAACCACAGTTAAAAGGTATACAAATCTATAACATCTTCATGATTACTAGATAGTTGGGAAAATATATAGAATATTTAATATCCATAGAGTGGACAGTAGTATAAGAAATATGGCAAGTCTGTGCAAATAGTCTATATCAGACACTCTGGGTCAAGGGCGCAATTGCTTTTTATCTTTGTTTCTGGCATTGAAAAAGATTATTCAATGAAATTCTTATATTACATCAGGTTCTAATTATAACAGTTATTACATTATTTTGTATAATTTTAAAGTAAACTTTTGTTTCTACAGATTGATTTTTCTTCTTATTTAAAAATAGTAAATAAATAAAAAAAACTTTATTTCAAGCTTCATTATATATATTTTGTTAGTATTATTTATGTTACTGCTTATATTATTTGTTAAATTTTTTAAGACCAGCTGTCACCCACGACTCCGTCCGCGCGTTTTTTTATACAATAAAAGATTTTTTCAAAAATAAATGTAGCCTAAGTTACTCCTTATTACATCAGCTACTTGCCAATAAAAGTCCTTTTATAATCGGTCCAGCCATTTCAGAGATTAGCCGGAACAAACAGACAGACAAAAATAGCAAAAATGCTATTTTGCTGTATGTACCGTATATATATTCAAATATATGTATTATAGTAAAAAAGGGTTATTTCAATATAACAAACAGACACTCCAATTTTATTATATGTACTATGGATTTACTAAGATATTCAGTGATAAATGCAAGAGAATTCCGGAGGACGGCTCAATAGTTCTTTATTAATTGGGACGCAGCAAGTCCGACTGGCTGCACTTCCTATGAGACTTGATTATCCTATTTCCTCTATCGTGGCCATATCCTGGTCCTTCTAGTGGCGAACATATCACCTTCTCAAAGACCGGTAAAGTGTCTACGGTTCCTCTGGTGTTTCGGATGTCCATGGGCGTCGACGATCACGGCGTAAACACCGCCCCCTTCTTTTATAATAAAAATGGTACCTCGGAATGATTCATGCATATCGTAAGGTTTGTTTCAGCAGGCTGACTGTAGCCACATATTAGAGTATCTTGCATGGATTTATCTTTCGCCCAACAATCCCCATATTCGTACATATAGGCTTATTATTTACTAGCTGTCGCCCGCGACTCCGTCCGCGCATTCTTTTTCTAAAATGAAAGATTTTTTCTAAAATAAACGTAGCCAAAGCTACTCCTTAATAAATCACCTACCTGCCAATAAAAGTACCATCAATCGGTGCTGCCATTTCGGAGATTATCCGGAACAAACAGACAGACAGGCAGACGGACAGACAGAGAAAAATTGTAAAATATGTTATTTTGGTGTATGTATACTGGTATATATATATTTGGTGTTTATATATTCATTTACATGTAGTAAAAAAACGGTTATTTCAATATTACAAACAGACACTCCAATTTTATTATTATATATGTATAGATTATTTAATTGTTATAAGTAGTATTTTGAAATGAATTACGCGTGCAAAAATAGGTACACGAGGGTGTAGCTTGTAGTCCAAATGTGATTGTACTCGCAACAGGCAACAAGTCTAAGAAGTGAAAGCCATCTGACTCACTCATAACTATTTTAGCATTACAATACGGAACACATTTTTGTAATTGCGTTTAATGAACCTTATGAATATAATGTATTCAATATTTCTCATTATTAATATTAAAATATTCCTAATTAAAAACACGATGTCGTATATTCGAATTTATTCAGTAATTATGCTTATATTTTTTAATTTAATTTTCTTATTTTTTTATTAGACGTGACTAAATTATGTTATTTTTAAATAAAAAACCAATGATATTATATATTTAAATATGATGCGAAAAAAATAATTAAATCCCATATTTTTTTTGTTTAATTTTTTTTTTCGTTTGTTAAGCCAGCGCTTGACCACGATCCCACCTGGTGTTAGTAGACATTTGGTCCAGAGATGGTACGCGCTAGCCTAGTAAGTGCCTATTCACTCTACTTTTGAAGATCCCAACATCGTATTTGGATGGAAAAACAGAGGCGGGCAACTTGTTCCAGTCCTTTGCGGTACGCACAAGGAACGATGCTTCAAATCGCTTCGTTCGAACGCGCGGTACATCTACCACAAAAGGATGGATTCCCGCCGTATGCCTGAACGTCCGGTGGTAAAATAGTGATGGGGGAATTATTCCGGATTCGACTTTGGTATAAGTAACTTAAGTATGATATTTACGTCATTTACAAAATATATAATAGGATTACAAAATAAACATAAATTTTCTTTTCCGAAGAATATTTTCATCCGGGTGTAGCCTGTTGTTTTAGTTGTCTATATGATGCAAAAAACTTGCAAACTAACAAGTTATAAAAATATCATTAACCAATCAATACATGACAAATAATAAATATCATAGTAGCTGACCTCGTGAGCTCAGCGTTCATAGCTACTGATACCGGGGTTTCCGATCTAAATCAATATGCAAACATTTTTAATATCTTTTTTGTTACTGCGTCAATACTCGTTTTGTATTAAACTTATCGGCCCACATCTGTCATTATTGACGCCTTATTAGTCTTATTGCCAAATCTATTTATATTCTTTACCCGAGTGTCTCGGTAGGGTACTGGTTAATTTTATATTTCATTAAAATGTACGCCCTAACACATATAGACAAAGCAGTATTTCAAAGTACAAGTAATGGGCAGGATTCTTGAGACGTTACCCAATTTATAGTATTTTTAAAACTAATAAATAATCCAACATTTTCGTGGTAATTTTTTAGTACATACTATCTTAAACTAATATATAAAACGGCTAAACACTCACGTTATTGTCCGATGTCGGTGCCGACACCGGACAATAACGTGAGTGTTTAGCCGTTTTATATATTAGTTTATAATTATGTCTCACGAAAGTTTAAATAATTTAACATACTATCTTACGACCATCGTCTCCGCCTGTAGTCCCACGATTTGGTATTACCTCTGTACCGAACATCATTTTGCCAATAGCATTTCGTTTACCAAATTACATAATTCTACCAACTTTTTCCACAACATATTTATGGAAAACAACAATCAGAAATGATGCCTAAGTGGTCACTTACTTAAAAAAACTGGTGGAATACAAGCAACTGTAAGTATTGGAGAAAGAAACATTTTAACAATAATATAGTGATTACAAACATTCCGATAAGGTAATATTAATAAAATTAGATCATACTATAGGTGCTGAAGCGGATCCGGAACAGATTTGAAACCCGTTTGCCGCAAGGCGCAGATTGTGCGGCACACAAATCCGTATTCCGCGATATTACTATGCCCTTCGGTCTTGTTAATTCTTTTACTTTGTTCACGTCAATGTCATGTTATCCATACCAATTATGTCAAGTTGAAATAAACAAAAAAAAGTCTGACTGTATTTTTGGATAGATTATTTTACTAGTAGACGACCACTGCCCAATGACATCCACAATAATTTAGAATTTGCAGATGTGCTGCTAACCTTAAAAATACATAGGATGGGTGTTACAGAAAGAGGTTATTTCCTCTTCCGATATGTCATTTTCCTTCTCATCCTTTCCGTATAAGAAATAATAGATAATTATTAAAATTTGGGCGGCACACATGAGTGTATGCAAAATTGTTACCACTTGTCACTTGTTACCATTTTTTTAATTTAGCCCGAAAAAATTCTAGAATGTTAGTTACTGAGTAATTCCTATAATTTCATAAGTTTATAATTGTAATTAGTATAGTAATATTTATGGGTTTTTTGGTGAAGTCAATAACCACGACACAAGGAAGAACACGAATCTGTTAACACGTCATTCGCCATTCAGTCACCACTATTTACCATTAGTCAGGGGAAAAGAAATGGATTAAAAATCTATGGTTCAAATGTATTATTTTTTATTTGAGTATTTTTTTTGGGACAAAAGATTCTTTCTGTATACCCAGAAAATAAAAGAATGATATGTTAATTTAATAAGGTTACAACGTAAGTTAGATTATAATACTTCCCACATTCTGGAAAATCTAGAGCTCGATTATTATGTTGAATGATTCATTTAATTAATATTTCCTGGAAATATAAAATTGTTACAACTACTAACGAAGTACTTAAGCCTTTTTTATACAAGTATATACAGACAAAGAATATTTACGATACGTAAATCAGCTTTTTATTTATCACATCTTGATAAGGTTATATTGTCTTTTAAATTGCTACAGTGAGTTTCCACTGCCGCAACAATTGTCTTTCCCAAAGATAATAGACAAAAACATAAACATGGTTTTGTACTGATGTATGATCATGGCAAGATTAACAATAAAATCCATTGTTTGGAATAAAGAACGGTGGTAAAACTCACTTTAACATATCCGCCCGATTGGGCCGGGTAGCCCAGTGCATACCACGACAACAGAGAAGACAGGTATTAAGCGGAAGCCATTCTCCATTTCGTCTGACGAGTGTGCGTGTCGGAGACCTAACTTTAGTCCTCTTTCTCTTCCAGATTGCAAAGGATGGTAAGGAGAAGAGGATTTGGTGGGAGATGTGATGGCTTGGGAATCTTTTCTTTCTGTGCCTCCTCTCCTCCGTTGACTTCAACCGTATTCTAAAGGTCGCCAACGGATCTACAAATGCGGATGTCTATGGGTAGCAGACACTTCGCTATTTTGGTAAATTCCGGTGACGGCTTGCTCGTTTGTCACCTTGTGCTATAAAAATGTCTGTGTCTATCTATTCTATCTCATTCTTTATTATAATGTAGGAATTTAGCAAATCTATTTAAACTAGAATTAAATGTACACATGACTTACTAGGGCACAATTTATT
>JAAOEG020000025.1:9354913-9370243 GCA_011763625.2 Papilio bianor | reverse complement strand
AGTAATTATGGAATATGAGTACCGTCGTGGCAGCAACGCGGCACAAGCGGCACGCAACATCAACGACGTTTACGGAGTTAACACTAAAAACCAACGCACCACCTGTTATTGGTTTGCTCGTCCGAAGTCTTTAAAGACGAATTAAAGGCGTTTGTGGAAACTGATGATACACAATCTGATACACGGCTGAATTGGCAGCAGCTTTCGACGTTGGCGTCAAAACAATATTGGTCCATTTGCGTCAAATTGGCAAAGTAAAAAAGCTTGACAAATGGGCGCCCCACGAACTCAATGATCGCCAGCGAGAAGTACGCGTCGAGACGTGCCTTGAACTGCTCAACAGACACACAAATGATGATTTTTGAACCGCATTGTTACCTGCGATGAAAAATGGATTCTATTTGATAGCCGTAAGCGGTCAGCGAGTTGGTTGGATCCTGGTTCAGCACGTAAACAATGCCCTAAACGAAAACTTATCCCCAAAAAAGTGATGGCCACTGTTTGGTGTTCTAGCGCCGGTGTGATTCATCACAGCTTCTTACCAAACGGGGTGAGCATTACTGCAGATGTGTACTATGAAGAACTGAACACAATGATGGAGAAGCTGGCACATTTCCAACCAGCATTGGTCAATCACTCGTCTCCGCTGCTCCTGCACGACAACGCGCGACCCCATACTGCACAGCAGACGGTCTCCAAGTTGCAAGAACTGGGGTTGGAAGCTTTCCGTCATCCCTACCTCCAGACTACTCACCAGACTTGCGCCTGCAGACTATTACTTTATCCAGAATTTGGATAACTTCTTGGCGGGAAAAAAATTAAATACCCGGCAGTACAAAATGCCTTTGAAGAATTTGTTGGATCCTGTCCAGCTGATTTCTTTAAGAAGGACATCAATAAACTGCCACAGCGTTAGCAAAGATGCATTGATTGCATGGGTTACTTTATATTGTGTTTCAGCTGATTTAAATCCAAAAGCTAGAGAAGTGACTGCATTAATTACACAGTACAGCTACTAAGATTATAATGCTATCCAACTATCTCATAAGCTCTTTAAAAACTGTCGCCATTTTGCTAAAAATAAAAACATATTTGAAAATATAATTAAAAATATACTTGCAAATATTTAACAATAATTAAAGTAATATTTTGTCAACCGGCTAAAATAAATTGACTTTAGCCTTAGAATTGATATTAAAAAACAACTTTTACCTTATAAACAAACACTATAACTTATGTACCACAGTTTTAGATATTTTTCTTATGTTTATCTTTATTGTTAAGCAGGCGCGTGAATATTTTGCCAGAAAAGATATACATACATGTTCACAATAAATAATAAAAGGCACTTACCAATAGTATTACAACTACTCTCAAGATCTTGTGTCTTAACGGCACTTTATTCACTCTATTATTTGTCATTGTCGCCATTACAAATATAAGGAATAAACAGAAGACATTTATACATTAATGATTTTTAATCTTTTGTAATTCTTCTTAAAAACCTATTTCAAATTTTATTCTTAAATCAAACTTATAAGGGATAATCTGTAGTGCTACGGTTTCCTTTTACACCGAATTACAGCTGTTATACAGCTTATCTATTGCTTGTACAACTACTGTACAGCTCTATAGAGTCTATAATGACGCGAAAAGCTGTACAATTGGGGGCCCTTTTTAACTTATAATGTATTATATAAGCGCTTATACAACTGTAGCCTAAATGTACAGTTTATAGTAATCAAATAAACTGATATACAGCTCCTATACAGCTTGCAATGTTACTTGGGTGGATTCGAATCATGTACCAATGTGTTTTTCGATTTTCGAATCTTTACATATTTATCAGACGTTCTTACGGAGAAGGAAAAGATCATGATGCAACCTGAACAAACGGAGAAGATATTCAAAAATGTGGAAAGTAAACCCGCACTGGGCCAGCGTGGTTGACTTTGACCCACCCCTAACTTGAGTAGGCTTCGAGCCTCTCAATCGGGACGTATTAGCTGATGATGATGCATTTATCAAAATTATATTTTAACTTCAAATATTTCTCAAAACCTTAATTCATATATTTAACACAATTTTAAAATTTACTCATCGTTTAATTTTCCAAATTGAAAATAACAAACTTATTCTTTTACTATTTTGGAAAACTATTTTTTACATTTACCCAATTAAAACGAGCGTAAATCTATATGTTCACATTGGTTAACATTTTATTTAATTCGCATTCATCAAACATTTCTTAACAATGTTTTTTTTTTATATTATAAGATGGCAAACGAGGAAGCGGCGGCAATTCACTGTAATAGCGAAGCGATCGCTGCCCATAGACATCCGCTACTGCAGATGCGTTGCTTACCTTTAATTGACGGGGAATGAGACACACGAAAAGAGTATATCCCCCTTTCCTATGCGTCCACTCCTCCGTCAAATCCACTCTTCGTTCCCATCCTTTCCTTAAAGAACAGTGTGAGAAGGGAAAAAGTATTACAATTACGTCTCTGGCACTACATTCATAAGACCAAAATTACTTCCACTTCACGCCTGTCTTCTGTGTGGTCGTGCAACATATGTTGCTGTTACTGGCGTCTACTACTGTTTTTATAGCTTTCTTTTTCGAAAGAAATATAACAAACTTGCCTTTTGGCGATAATTCTTTTGCACTTGATATTAAATCACTATAATATTTAAACATTGAAATGAACGAGCACTTACTACTATATACTACTACTAGCGGCCTGCTCCGGCTTCGCACGGGTATGTCTGATAAATCTCGTAGGGTTCAGCCTGCGTTTGATGCAACTTAAGCGGAAAAAATGTAATTATTTACGACATCACGTTAGAAACCTCAAAAATAACAGTGTTTCTCTACTATTTAATGGATTGTACATATACTTTTTGTGTTGTAACCTTCCTCTTCAATCACTCTATCTGTTAAAAAAAACCGCAGCAAAATCTTTTGCGTAGTTTTAAAGATTTAAGCAGTCAAGGGACATACAGACAGGGAAAGCGACTTTGTTTTATACTATGTAGTGATATATTCTTCATAAGTAGATCAACTCAAAAAATCACTTATGTTACTCACATTTTGTGATTCCATACTTTACCATCTGCTCTTTTTATATTAATTACCAGAGCTACACGTATTCAAAACAACTTCAGGTCTCCCTTGTCGTTAACATTATCAGCTTGTAATGTTGGCCGTCGATACAGGAACCACTTCTGATGTTATCAATCGTTGTTACTAGTGCAATACTTTGACTTTAAACTATACTGTACTCAATATACTGGACTATAGAATGTATAAACTATTACATAGATTAATAACGCAATACGACTATCAGCAAGAGAAGTCTTGTCACTGTACTCGTCAGGAATCCAAGTGTGTCACATCTTTATAATCATACTTTTTTTATAGAAAAGTCAATAAGGTAACCGTATCCATTTGTTATTTTGCAATACCCTTCCATTTTGGGTACATCTTTTAAGGTTGTCGTGCAATAAACATTTTTTCTATTTTAAAATGCTTGCGCCACTTATGACGCTATTATTCGCGTTCGGTATGTATCCTTATACAAATGAATATGTTAATTATTAGGAGAATTTTATGCAGATTATAATTACCGTTTGAATTATGCCATTCCAATCAGTGGATTAGAAGATATCAAAAGATCAAAATCGACGCACAACCGAAAAATGTAATAATCCTTAAATAAAAATGATGTATGAAAGAATTGTAGCTTTTTAAATATGGTAAAAAGATACTAGACCGTATTTTCCATAGTTTTCTTACAATAACCTCTTTTTTCTTAAGAAATATCAACTGAAATACATTTAACTGACAGTGTGGTAACTCGATGCTTATATTCGTATTCGGTATGAATCCTTATACAAATAAATATGTTAATTATCAAGAGAATTTAATGTAGATTACAATTCTCATTTATTTATGTAATTCTGACCGATAGTTTAGAAGATATCAAAAGATTAAAACCTACGCGCGTCTGTAAAATGTAATAGCGACGCGCAACCACACAGAATAAAAAGCTCTCTTCATTATTTTTTTTATTACTGAACCGATTTTGATGATTTTTTCTTTGTCTGAAAGCTGGTGGTTGTCATGTACGACCATGTAAAGTTGGTCAAGTTCCGACTTGTAGTTTTTAAGTAATTCTTAATAAGATGTATTTGATATTCATGGTGTCCTTATTCAGTTTCCTCTTGAACAACTAAACAGCAAGCAGCTTTCCTTTTTTTGCAAGATAGGAAAGAAAATTTAGTGTTCCTAAGTAGTCTATTTTAATTTAGTTACGTTCTTACTAAGATCTTCTGTGAACTGTTGAATAGATGACAAGTAATCTGCTATGACTGATGCAATTCTCAATTAGTTTTTGCATTGATTTTATATACGTTGTGTATATGTATTATAACATGTACATAACTTCAATTCAAAAAACGAGCATTAAATAAAAAAAATAAAAACAAAGAAAACCTACTACTATAAAAAATATTCTCAAGAAAATTCACTAAAAAGTAACAAAATAATGTCATGAATACCCAAGAGAAAGAAAACTCTCTTCTTTCTCGTGTTATCTTAATATTGCACAATTATTTGATATTTTGAAGTCGGACCACTGCTTGCCTGAGTCATGTAATTCCGCAGCCGGTGGTACAATGTTTCCATATAATATATTATATGCTATTATTGTTGTCAGCTGCAATTTTTTAAAGTATTATATAAATAAGTTAAATAAAGAAATAAATGTGATAATTATAATAGGCCAAGCGGCCAAGTGGTTAGGTTTTTTAGTGAGCTAAGTTGTCTGGAGTCATCTATGTCTTGCCCTTATTCAAAAGACACGCCAGTGGTGGCATTGTGGCAACCATTGCGTCTGCTACTGGCGTTATGGTTTCCGATATTTTAGTAGTATTATAATAACTACTATAACACTGATACGTCATGACTTGTTAGCGAGTGCATTGATGATTGATTTTTTATTTATTGTAATTCCGAGTAATTGCTTTAAAATTTCCTAGTGAGTTTCTAAACCGGAAATTTTGTATTTGCAATGACCACAATATCTAGTTTTAGAGCTTTGATATTGTACGGGAAATACGGGGAGGAATGAGGAGTTCACAGCGGGAGTTGTTTACTTGTTTAACGCTCGATCCCAGGAGATCCGATGCAGTTTTAATTAAGTTTGAGTACCTACCTATATCTACGTAAAACACATCGGAAGTAGAGTTTTAGTTCGGTTATTTTATAGATATTGTAATAATTTTTATTCAACTTATATTAATATCTAGATTAGTAATTATTTAAAACAATGTACTACTGTTTTTGAAATAACATTTTGAGATACTGGTAGCGCTCTCTATTGCCAAGTAGCGTAACTAAAACTTGTCAAAGAATAAAAGCATGTAGAAGGAATGCATTGCATTAACGGAACTGAGAGTAGATATTATTTACCTTTTTAAATTTTTTTATTATTTCATATTCACTGACAGTGGTAGAGCCCGCTTTAATTTTTTCGCATGAATGGGTTGGCTCACCCGGTGTAATACCACGACCACACAGAAGACAGGCGTGAAGTGAAAGCAATTCCGCGTTTTGTCTGATGAGTATGGTGCCGGAGGCCTAATTTTAGTCTTCTTTCCCTTCACATCCTTGCCTTACTAGGAAGGGATGGAAAGGGGAAGTGAACTTGACCGAGGAGGACACGCATAGGAAGATGAAATATCTTCTTTCAGTGCGTCTCCTCCTTTGACTTTAAAGGTAGGCAACGCATCTGCAATTGCGGATGTCTGTGGGCACTGATCACTTCGCTATTTTAGCGATTTCAGGTGGCCTCTAGCTCGTTTGCCACCTGTAATATAAAAACTTACGTGCATGTTGATATATTAAGCCTTGATTCTAAAGGATCACTAAATTTTTGAATTCGGTAATGGCGAGATGTTCAGCTTTGCGTGAAATCAAAGTATTGGAATAAACCATTAACTTTATTCATAACAAATTCCATTTTGGTTTAAAATGTTTTAGAATATTCTATCCTTCAAATTTATTTCTGTAAGCATAATTTATATTTTTTACTACAATCGTAATATTTATTCTTTGGTAAGCTTAATACGGCCACTCGACGATAGATGGCAGTAGTTGTAACATTCGGTATTCAGTTCATCGCGCATTTCATCAAGGAGTAAAACTAAATTGAGATATGTTAATTTTTCCATGATAATATTCCAATGAAATTCTTTAACCATATCAGTTATCTTTGTATTAACTAATTTTTACTTAATCCAAATAATGGAGTGCGCTTCATTTATCGTGAAATTTAAAATCTCTCTGAAAAAGACTCAAAGTCGTCGAATATCTGTCTGTATAACGATTACAGTCTTCATTCAGAGTTAATGAATAGCCTTAACAGGATACAAAATATTTACAATTTTTTAAAACTGAATTCTGCATTAGTAAATCATATAAGAAAATTCGTTAAGTTCAGACTAAAATCTCAGAAAACATTAACATGGACTCATTTTACCTTATGTGTTGCTAGTATTACTGCTGTTAATTATCTCTTATAACATTGGAGCCAGTATTGATTTGTGTAATATGAATTCTAGGAATTATACGAATGCTTTCTGTCCCGGGCACGGGTGTTAGAGTGCACCTATCGGAAGTCTTACTCACACGCGGACTTTGCAGCGTGCTGTCCATTGGACCCGCCCTTCTCCCCAGGTCACACGGTATGGGGTCGCGAACCCCCTCTCCCATATGTCCCCCTGTCGGGAGATGAATTCTAGGAAAGCATTTCAATCAGGCAAGCTTTTCCGTAAAACTTTATTATTTTATTAAAGTAAAAAGAATAATAAACGAACATCATGAAATATTACAGCGTATTTTATAGCCATATGCAGAATGCATTATTGGCTTCTTATGTAATTCTCAAAGGATATTTACGGCTCTATATGTGTGTTAGTTCACAGAATAGTTTCGACTATCAAAATTTCTTGGGGATTAGATGACTCACTGTTGTCTTTCGTTTTACGGCCAGTTGCCATCCGCCGATATAGTTTGCCTTTTCTTCTGGCTGGGAATGAAACGATGGCTAATGTTAACCACGAGTGATATAATTTTGATCCGCTAAAAGCTATGAAATTAAATATATAATCATATTGCATTAGTCTCACAATTCTGTAGTAATCCTGATCGACCCTTACTTTGCCTTATAGTTTGGTTGCATTGTGATTAGTGTGCGAAAATCCCGCGATACATTTAACAGTGTAGACGCCAGCAATTATAACATCTGTTGCACGAATTGGCTCGCCCACCGCAATACTACGACAACACAAGACAGGCGTGAAAAGGAAGTTATTCCGTGTTTCGTCTGCTGAGTGTGCGTGACGGAGGCCTAATAATATCCCTATTTACTGTTTCCTCTTGGAAATAGATTTCACGTAGGAAGGGGAAACGTTCTTTTTCTACGTTAATTAAAGGTAGGCATTATATCTGTAATTGCGGATGTCTGCGGACAGCGGCCTCTTCACTGTTTCGGCGAATTCAAGTGGCCTAGTGTGGTATCAAGTGGCCGCTTGCTCGTTGGAAATCTTATATAAAATAAGTTATAAAAATATTTTAATAACAAATTCTTAGCTCATCGGTCTGCAGTTCAATCGGTCTACAAGAACCGAAGTTTCTTTGGTCACCTTCCAACCTCATCATCAGACCAGCTCCATGGTACTATATTATTGTATTGTCATCCAAGTTACGTAGATATACCAAGTTTCAGCTCAATCGGTATATTGGAAGTGGTTCAAATATTTCTTGCAAGATTTGTAAACATACATAAAAAAGTGAAGTTAAATAAAAGCTTGTAATAAAAAGACACTTGGTCATTTTCATTTTAAATCGACATTTAATAGTAAAATTATAAATATCTTTTAGGTAAGGTCGGTGACAACACCATGATAGAATCGAATGGAAATGTTGCCGTCGGCAACTTGTTTTATCGTGATCAATCAGTCTGTCACAGTCAAGCTTGCATTGACTTGACTCTACGTTACTATGATAGATACTGTACAGTAAATTATAATGTTTATTCGATAAGATTCTAACTAAATAACTGTCGTCTGCGAACACTTACACTTCTAAATACCGTCTAGAGGAACTTCTTCAGTTAAGCAAAAGAAGATCAAATTAAAAAAAGTCATAAATAAAAAATAAATATCAAAAGTTCATTTTTATAATTAAAAGTTTGCACCCCGTCTTTCCTCTCATTGCTATTTCTTAGAACTTAGAATAAAGTACTAGGCTGTTATAAATGAAAAGAAGCGATTACTAAACGCAGAAAGAAAAAAAAAATTGTGAACATATGAAGCAAATCTTTTTCATCATCGTTTTTACCAATTAGTTAAGTTTAAATACTACGCTTTACTTAACTGCGGTGCTAGGCTCAAATAACTCGGTAGAAGCCTTTATATATTTAATACCTGAGTTTTGAAATCCAAATATATTAATAATGGAGCTGTGTTATAACGCCCAAATTAGAAAAATAAATTAAGTATAGATTAATAATTTTTGTCTTAAAATATTAATATATAAATTGTCGGTGGCTCGGGGGTCATACACTTAACTTGTAATCTGCAGGTCCTGGTTTCGAATCCCGCCATGTACCAATGTGTTTTTCGAATCTCGTATTTCATATGTACATTTACCCGCCGTTCTTACGGCGAAGGAATACATCGTGATGCAACCTGTACATATTAGAGAAGAAATTCAAAGATATGTGTGAAAGTAGCCAACCCGTACTGGGCCAGCGTAGTTGACTACGGCCTAGTCACCCCTTAACCTAGGGTAGGCTCCATAGAGCCTCAATGGGCACATAGAGTGAGCTGATGCTGACCTTGATACTCATACAAGTGTATATATAATATCGTCGTATTTTCTCCTAAGTAGAGTTGAAGACAGGCAGGCGGTCAGATTTGAAATATAAGCCAAAACATTGATGTTTGTACAACCTTGTGCGCCGACACCACGTGAGCGGCATAAGATAAAATATGCATGTTCTAGGCCTATTTTATCTAGGCCTGTACATGGACTATTTTAGCATCATTATTAAAAGAAAACATATACAATTTTTCTGTTATAGTATAAAACAAGAAAAGAATAACGTAAACGTTAATTTTATTGCTTGAGTATTCATCTCCCTCGACGATCAGTTTCCAATACGGAGAAAGTTTTATTTGTTTCATAGTAAGTAATGGAGTTTGCACTTTGCAATTTTCGATTAAATATTTCATACCAAAGACAAACTTTTGTATTCTCAAGTCTTCGTTTTCAGAATATCTTAATTAAAAATGCAAACTAAATCTTTCCACTCAATTTATCAAATCGTTTTAGTATGCGGTAAGTTTATAACACGAAATATTACTTAATTTGAACTAGACGCAAGCGACTCCGTCCGCACGTTCTTTTTCTAAAATTATAGATATTTTATAAGATAAATGTAGCCTAAGTTACTCCTTATTACATCAGATACCTGCCAATAAAAGTCCTGTCAAAATCGGCCCAGACATTTCAGAGATTAGCCGGAACAAACAGACAGACGAAAATTGTAAAAAATGTTATTTTAGTGTGTCTACTATGTATATATTCATGTAAATGTAGTAAAAAACGGTTATTTCAATATTACAGACACTCCAATTTTATTATATGTACAGATGTGAAATTTAGAAGGATGTAGGTAATTTTAATAATTTGCTAATTTTTTTAAAATTCCATGGCGACGGAGTACCGGGCAAAAGTTAGTAATTGATTAAAAACAAATTAGCATTTATTTCAACCCTTTTTAGATAAGCGTACTGGCCGGTTGCACAAATATTGACATTTTTTTGTTTTTTCTCTTGTTAAGTGGCCTCACCTCCTCTAAGTAATTAAGTTAGAATGCTCCTTCAGGATCCTCGGCTCGGGCCATACTGACCATTACCGGATTGGGAGACCGCCGAGCTCTTAGGTCTTCGTGGTTCTTCTTAGAGTGGCTAGGCTCACGGGCTCCCGAGAGGGAGCTTGGGCTGTCAATACGCGTTTATCATTCCGTTTAAAGGGTGCACGAGAGGGCCGCACCTCGGCTTGATCAGTTGTTGTTATCTAATTACTACATAGTATAAAACAAAATCGCTTTCTCTGTCTGTATGTCCCCTTGACTGCTTTAAAACTACGTAACGAATTTTGATACGGTTTTTTATTATATTATTATAGAGTGATAGAAGAGGAAGGTTATGTACAATAACATCCAATAAATAGTGGAGAAATACTGCTATTTTTGAGGTTTCTATTGTGATGTCGTAATTTATTACATTTTTCCGCTTACGTTGCAACAAACGCAAGCTGAACCCTACAAGATTTATCAGATTTATACCCGTGCGAAGCCGAAGCAGGCCGCTAGAAATATTATAAATGCGAAAGTTTAGATGAATGGATGGATGGATGTGTGTTAGAGTTTGTAGCCTAAACAGTTGAACGGAAATTTGGCATAGATGTAGAGGATAGTCTCGAAGAACACATAGGCTTATTTAGATCCCGGAAATGGTTACGGTGCCCGAGGGATATGTCGTTTTTTGTTATTAACTCGACAATTATGCAACGGTTCTACATACCTTACTGCATATTTGCACAGATATAGAATATAGTCTGGAATAACACATCTGCAAATGCGAATTTACAGTGTTGGTCGGATAATGGGAAACGATCCTTGACATTATGTAAAATACTTCACTGGAATCGTGTTATTTGAAATTCAAAAATAAATAGGACAACAATATGTTTAACGATTTAATATTTAAAAAAAAAACAAAATAAATCGCATTACACAAGTGCAGTTTCAATATTACATTACGGACAAACATTTAAATCAGTTTTAAGATATGCACAATAATGTTTAACTAATTAGAAACTACAACAAAAGATATAAATACATTTTGTAAGTATTAGTAATTCCTATTGTTATTTACGAAATAGTAATAGAATATTATTATAAATACATACATACATTTTGCTATGGGGAATTCAATCCCCATAGAAAAATGTATGAAATTGATTGAATCAATACCAATCGTTGCAGTGATGTTATCTATACATATAATAAAATTGGAGTGCCTGTTTGTAATATTAAAACAACCGTTTCTTTTTCTACATGTATAAGAATATATATACGGTACTAACACCAAAATAACATTTTTTACAATATTTGTCTGTCTGTCTGTCTGTCGGTCTGTTTGTTCCGGCTAATCTCTGGATTGGCTGGACCGATTTGACGGGACTTTTATTGATAGGTAGCTGATGTAATAAGGAGTAACTTAGGCTACGTTTATTTTAGAAAAAGTATTTTATTTTAGAAAGAAAAATGCGCGGAAGGAGTCGCGGGCGACAGCTAGTTGAAAATAAGGAATACACCACTAAATATTAATTATAACTATTGGTATGCGGTAGATAGTAGCTATTTCTTAAATAATATTGATGTGTGTACCTTTTTGTTGTTGTTTCTAATTAGCTGACTATTATTATTCATAACTTAAAACTGATTTAAATGTTTGTCTTAATGTAATACATATTAGAACTGCACTTGTGTTATGGGATTTATATTCTTTTTTAATAAGTGATAAATCGTTGTACATATTCTTGTCCCATTTATTGTTTAATTTAAAAATAAAAACGATTACACTGTATCTTAAATAATGTCAAGGGCTGTTGATAGTGTTTCTAATCATCCAACCAACACCATATAAAGGCAGCAGAAGCTTCGCTATTTTGACCTATTTCGGTGGTTTACTTGTCACCACGTACAATAAAACATTAACTGTTTAAATTTCTTGAACAGCTTCTTTAAGAGAGGTATTTCACCGCTACAAACACGTTACGGAGTAAGAGGTCCACGTCCTGATGTTTTATATTTATGATAATAATGCTTAATAAATAATAAGTTAAATTATATAAACATCAAGTATTAGAATATTTAGGCCTATGAGTCAAAGGATTCTAAGAATACGTTGTAAGGTTGCCATAAACTATACTGGGAACTTATAATATTTATATTAATCAACTTTGTTATAACAATAGATGAGGGGAGAGTTCGGTAGCCTTGAATTAATAATAAGAGCCTGAGTTCTCCCGTGTACATCAGTTACTTTGTAATGGAAGTCCCCTCGTACAGATCTAGCCGTTTCGGGGATTACCCGGAACAAAGGCGGATTTGGGGACAGATAGAAGGCAGGAATTTAAAAAATTGATTAAACGGATCGCTAACATGTGTATAATATGTACGGGATATGATTTTTGATATTACGTACAGACACACCAATTTTACTGAATATAGATTAGCTAGAGCTAGTGGTAGTGGAGCTAGTGGTCGGCAAACTTATTACCCAAAACCAAACATGAACATTTTTCTTAGTCGCTTTTCAGACTGGTCATGGTCATCAAGTAGGCGTACACGTTTTACGAGATGCATCCTATGAATAGAACAACTAAATATGAACATTACAAAAAATTAAAAAAAAATGGGCAACAAATCAACTTCTTTAATCATCATCAACCTGCCCTTGTCCCTACGGAGGGCCGGCACAGTATGTACTACTTTTCCACACATCTCTATCAGCCGTCATATCTGAATTCACACCTTTCCTACGCTTATCCTCTTTCACAAAATCCATTCAAACTTTCCTCGCTCTTTATTTTTTTCATTACATCAACTTCTTTAGTAAATAAACCTAAAGTTCAAACTTAATATATATTTATGAATGCGAACAATGTGTTTGCATCTCCTTGTTAAGTTTGTGCAAGGCTTACATGTTGTTGTTTTTAATTTTAGACATGATTCCAAACTCTCATCAATAAGATGACTTCTTAGTTTTATCTTGATTTTTTTACCAAGTTTTTTTTTTAAATGATAATATTAACGCGCATTCTGTGGATTTTTGTGCCAAAGCCGCACTCACAGCAGCCAAAGAACCACGTGCGATTTTGGAGCCGCAATTTGCCGAGCAGCGGTTCGAGGATTATGCGGTAAATTTGTAACATGGTAGTCATGGTTTGATCCCTGCCAATTAGCAAGGTGTTTTTATTTTCATTTGTATATTTATCCGATGAAACAAGAGATCCTGTTGCAACATGCACGTAACGGTCAATAAAATCAAAGATATGTATGTGTGAAATTAATCAACCCGCACGGGGCCATGGTTTGTCCTTCTACTTCTTTTTCTCAGCCACATGTCACCCATTGCTGCCCCCCCTTAATTTGACTGGAATACAGACCTTTGGTGAGGATGTATATGAGCTGAAGGTAATTAGGACATTACGAGACCATAGAGCTAGATTAAATAAAGATGAGGTGGAGAAACACTTGCAGGGACTTCAAGTTTAATACCATGTCGAGGTGGCGCAGGACTTCGAGTAGTTAAGTCACCTTTTGTCAGAGATCAAGGCTCATTTTGGGTCGGTTTTTTATAAATTAAGGTGGCCAACAAGCAAGCGGCCACCTGGATAACCGCCGCCCATAGATATGCGCAATTGCGGATAAAGATATTTTCCTTCTTAGTACTTCTTCTTATACCTACGTCCTAATCTCCACCAAATTCACTTCTCCTTTACATCATTTCCTTACTAGATGTGGGAAGAGCAAGTGGACTAAAATTAGGCCTTCCGCACACTCATCAGACGAAACGTGGATTTACTTCCACTTTACGTCTCTCTTCTGTATGGTCAGAAAAATAAGTTAAATGCGGGCTCTACCACTAATAAACTTGCAGCACAACTATTTTTATTTAGTTAGACGAATTTAGTAGAGCGGAGATTTTTTTAAGCCATATGTATTATTTTAAATCGTTCAAAATCACAAATTAAGCACATAATTTTATTGAGAAAGTTGAGCCACGATCTTTTGAAGTTGTCCTTCGAATACAGAAGTTGTTTTCGTAGTATCTTTAAAGTCCGGAAGAGGAGATTAATTCCCACGACTTGTTTTGATTACGTTGTTTATATTGGAATGGAACATTCGAGTTAACTGCATCGATTTCTGCATAATTTTATGTTGATACACAATTACAATGTTGCACTGTCTAGGCATGATGCTGGCCACGATCATCGAAGATCACTTTCGTGCGATGTACAAGTGTACTATTTCCCTGGCAACAAGCCACGATTATTTCCGACTCTAGACTAAAGATCTCAGATTATTTATCAACTTTTTGTTTATGGTTACAGCATAATATGCATATAGCTGTATTGATAAACACGGAATTGCCAATAGTATTCCTAGATTATTACAGATGGTTATGCCCAACTATCCAAATGTGCATTAAGACCTGTGTTATCTCTGACAAGTTAGTTGACCTTTCGAACATTAATTGCACGGCATCTCATATCAGGGTCAACATTTAACATCTGTTCCAGATACGAGAACGTTTGAAGGTCACCTTATTCTTGTCGGAAACGAAAAAACTGCGGTTTTAACCAACACTATAACGTTACGGCCTCACTCAGTGTCTTATCTAAATGTAATAAATCTATACTGAAGGTTGGACTCTGAGTGCCCGTTACCTAATCAACGCCATGTTTAGATGATGCCAGTCTGATATTAAAATTAATGAAACTATTGAGAGTGAAAACCATTTACGTTTGAAAGTCTCGAACACCACATGCAATGCAATTGCGACCAAACAATCGCTGAGGAAAATTGCGGCACGTCGTTATTCTACTTCCGAAATGATCGTTCCGTCAGACGTCATCGTATATAGATAGAGAGCTGATTAATTAATAGCCTAGTGAAGACAAGTGTATGTTAGTGGGCTTGCATAATTCGCGCAACAATATAGATGCGAGTAACGCGATTTGCAGTTATTAGCAGAATGCACGGGCGAGGTGTGGTGAGGTGCGGTGGAGGGTATGGCGGGGGTCAGTGCGCTAGCGGCTAGTGATGCACCCTTGCTGCGCAGTAGCCCGCCGTCGCTCATGAAGTGCGCACACTATGGAATGGCAGGAGGCGGACGAGTGGCCACTTGTGCCTCAAGACACGTGCTGTTGTTCCTGTGAAGAGCACAACAAGCGACCGGCGCCCAAACCTCCTGATCCTGGCGGACCGTTGCACACGCAGCCCTATCTAAGTCAGCATATAAGGCCCGATGCACTTGGACCTGCGCAAGCGCAGCCGTACCTACAACAGAGTTTGCCCTATCCCATTTATTCGGTGTCCGCGATGGAGCAACCCCCACCCCCCGACCGCGTTCCAACCCTCAAAGGGTATGTATTTTAATTTATTATATTATTTATTGTTT
>JAAOEG020000025.1:9327871-9345679 GCA_011763625.2 Papilio bianor | reverse complement strand
GAAGTCCACTTCCTCTTCCCATCCTTCTCTTATAAGAAAGGGGTGACAAGAGGAAGAGGACTAGTATTAGGCCTCCGCATAGGTTTAAGATTGAAATGGAATAAATGAGAAATAATGATGATTGCAAAATAACGTGTGATATCTAAATAGGTAACCCTTTACCTAGAAGATAAAAGGATCTATTAAACAATAACGTCATGGATTACCTTATTGTGTTGGAAATTGAGATACTCGTAGCCTATTGAAAGCCCTTCCATAGTATCTTATCCATGAGAACAATGCCTTATTATATTTCAACATATTGTCTACGTGGTCAAGAGGTAATTAACCTACAATCCGTTAGTTGTATTATTATTCTCTTATTAATTTTATTACGTAGTTAGTTTTTTTATAAAATAGATATAAAAGTGAAATACACAAACAGAAGTACAAAATAAATACAATATAAAAACCTAACTTAGAAGGTCACCAGCAGCGGAGCTAGGCCCAAGCTACCGGTTAGGGCCGCAGAGAAAGAAACCGCATGATAATGCGCGCTGTGTCGAGGAGTACTGCCTTTTGCATCTGCCCCTTGACCCAACCATCTAGCGAGAGATTCCTTAGATGTTGATCGAGACTCTTCGCTATGAGACCGTTCACACTAACGACTATAGGGGCAATGATCGTCGAATCCACATCCTACAAAGCGGTTACCTCGTGTGCCAAGTTCGTATTATTATTATTATTATTGTTTTATTAGTATTTAATAAGTCGTATTTCACAGAAAATAAAACACAATTATAAGTTTGGATTTATAATTTTAATTACATTATTTCAATAAATATGAAATAACCCATATCTATATTCTATACATATATAAATAATAAAATTGGAGTGTCTGTTTTTATTATTAAAATAACAGTTTCTTACTATTATACATGATATATATATATATATGAATATATATACAATATATATACCAAAATAATAAATTTTACAGTTTTTGTCTGTCTGTCTGTTTGTTCCGGCTAATCTCGGAAATGGCTGGACCGATTTTGATGGGAATTTTATTGGCAGGTAGCTGATTTCATAAGGAGTAACTTAGGCTACTTTTATTTCAGAAAAAAAATCTTTTATTTTGTAAAAAGAACGCGCGGAAGGAGTCGCGGATGACAGCTAGTTTACTATACGTCTCTGTGGGTAAAATATAAATACGTATATTTGAAACTCTCCGTTCTTTGTTCCTAACGGAATATCCTGTGGAAAATGTCGACACGTAATTGATTTGACATAATCAGAACGTCGTCGTGTACTCCTCTGTATCTCTGTATCTCCAGTGTCAATATCTCTATAGTATAACTACCTATTACTAAAGGTTCTATGAAAATTTAAGTAAAACAATTTTCTTCATTTCACCATACTCTATTAAATTGAACTTCAAGTGGTATCCACATATTTTTACCGCGTCTAAAATAATGCTACCACAATAATGATGTAGAAAATAAAGTAGACGAGCAAGCTAATACTGTTCTCAGTGCCTTATCTCTTAATGCGATTAAGTCATTTTTGTAACCACACATTGCAAACCTCTACATGTATGTATTATTAGAATTACATCTTATTAACATTACAAATGTGACTGCTTTACTTGGTGGATGGATGTTTGTTTAAGGATATCTCTTGTACGGCTTAATTGGCACAACACATATGCTTTTGAATTCCGCGTGGACTGAGTTGCGGGCAAAAGATATTTCATATAATGACTATTGTACTCGTAATAGGAAGTAAAATATTTTTTATGGTTGTCAGTTCACTTGTAATTCAAACGTATTTTCATGTGTTTCCAATACCTAAACATGTATATCGAAACATATTGACATCTCTCAGCTTTCTTGTTAAAACAAAAACCATACGTTTTATACCAAGATTCAAATAAACAGGCGAATCTAACAAAAGCGTGTCACAAAGAAAGTATTTATTCTGACATTTTTAGAGGTCAATAACCCCTTTATATTTTCCAACCTATTCTAGGTTGTTTTCCTTCGTTGACATGGCGCCTACGCTATTAATGTGATAGAACATTATCTTTCCTTTATGCCTTAATGATGTTTATTCTGACTAATGAATCTCACCTGACTTTACATGGGTAATAGTATTTTTTGTTATTAATGCTACAAATCTAAAGATAATAAACTAATACAAAACAGAGCCATTAAGGAATAACCATAAGTGTGTAATTCCACTTCGAAAACACCATTTGACAAAATATATCGTTGTCTCTATTAGTTTAAAGAAAATAATAAGAATGATAAATAATAAGTTTCATATACATTATGAGGTCCGACGACGTTATTTTCTACGAATTTCTTAGTTATATGATGGTTATTATAAGGTTTTTTTTACCTATGATATAAAGTAATTAGTATCACGTTCCGAGCAGAGGACGCCACTTCCGGTGAAAATCCTTGATGTAAACCACTCGTAATTTAATCCGGTGTAAACTAAATTACCGTTCGCTAACATCAATCTCCGAACAAACTGCTCGAATCTTGTTACTGGCTTTAAGTACCAATATAAAAATATCAAGTGAAAAGTTTAAAACTAATTAAAAATTATAACTTTGTCCTGGTTACTGAGTACATATAAGGCAATCGAGTACTTATAGTAGGTGTATTTAGATGGATAGATTTTTTTTTGATAATTGCAGGTGACGAAATATTTGTGCTAAAATATTATTATCTTAATATATATGTAATATAATATATAATTTATTTTATACGTCTTTCTATACGCTTAAACGGTTAGAGATTTATTTAAAAAATACTTGTTACACGTCGGAGCGGTTTCAACTGCGTGCCTTCCCTATTCGTCCTGGAGCGAATTGAATTTTATAGAACGTCAAAGCTGACCCAGTTGCAGTCTGGCGTAAAATATGTGTGACATGTCTTCAATATTGTGTAAATAATATTGAAAATATAGTCTCTCTACGATCTTTACATACAATTCCATAACAAAGATATATTTTATATACGAAAAAAATTTAAACATTTTAGTTTTTATCAAATGCGCATATTAACAGTTTTCCATTTAATAATTGGCTGACAGTTATAATTAAAGTGTGAGAGTGAGAAGGAGTTTAAGGAAAATAAAAGAATAGTGAGGCGAAAAGGAAATTTGTGGTCTAGTCTTCATAGTAACCATAATATAAGCGTAGCTTTTCGGCTACGCCTACGGTAAGGCCTACGAATTTCGTAGCACTTTTCACTTTCTAAGAGCAAAATTACAACGCTTTTTATTTGTTATGATTTTGTTCCATAAAATTTAAAATAATCCTTTAACAACAATACAACCTGGCTTTCAATTCTATGTGAATTAAAAAGATATTTACCTTTATTTAAAAGTATTTAGTAGATATTTTCTTCTCTTAGTTGTCACAAGTTCGTGCGTATTCGCTTCCAACTTCTCAAAGCGTCGTCGAATCACTTTGCAAATATCATACGCTTCAATAAACCAATAAATTAACGCATCATAATGGAGTATTACCGTAACTTGTGCTAGTTAATAATAATCAAAAATTTATTTAACAGACAAACATGTAAATACATGACTATTGAAATAATGTAGCTGTGAAATTATACTAAATCCTTACTAATATTATAAATTCGAAAATAACTCTGTGTGTCTGTCTCGCTTTTACTCCTAAACTACTGAACCGATTTTAATGAAATTTGGTACGTAGATAGTAAAAAGCCTCAGGAAGGACATAGGCTTTTAATGCGGTAAAAGAGTTGTTAGGGTTGAGAGGGGGAGGGGGTTTGGAATGTAGCATGAAAGTATTGTTATTTTTAGAGATGAAAACTTTTTTGGATATTATTTCGATATAAATATATACGCCATTCGAAGTGCGTTAAATTGTATAACCAAGGATGTATACAACAATTACGAATACGTTCTCATAACTGTCACGCAAATATTACAATTGCAATAATGCAATTGGTGAATTGGTAATATACCCTCTTAAAAATTAGTTTCGTTTAACGATATTGCTAGTAGAATCTATAAAATGTGTCATAATGTAGAAGATTTATTGAAAAGCACGTGACTTATCGATAGATATTGTCAAGTCCATAAATTTTTGTACTTCGTTCGTTCGATGGCGTACCGCAAGAATTGAATTCGTATAACTTGTACCGTGGAACTCCAGAGACAATCATGTATTGTTAATTATATGTATACATATAATCAAATTGGAGTGTCTGTTATATTGAAATGACCATTTTTACTATATGTATATGATTATATATACGGTACATGCACCAAAATATTTTATTTTTTTATTTTTGTCTGTCTGCCTGTCTGGTTGTTCAAGCTAATCTCTGAAATGGACCAATAATGACGGGAGTTTTATTGGGAAGTTGCTGATGTAATAAGGAGTAACTTGGCTACATTTATTTTAGAAAAAATCTTTCAATTTAGAAAGAGAACGTGCAGACGCTGTCGCGTGCGACGGCTTGTTTCTAATAAAATGAGAGGGATTTCGATATGTTATTATACAGGAATTTGTATGCGGGTTTTCACTGTTGATGAATATCAACAGTGAAAACCCGGTAACGTTGTATCAGCTGCATTCTTGTCAGTTAACGTCATATTTTTAAGACCTCGTTGACTGAAGCAGTGCGTATTACATCCGTCTAGATTTAGCACAACATCACCTATGGGTTTGTTTACTCCAGTAATAGAATGCATTTAAATTACATTGGCACATTTGTCGACGTACGCGACTCTAATTATCATATCGATCACGCCTGTCGATCGATAAATCTTTTGATGAAGTTTTTAGGACACTAAATGTCTAATAATAAAATGCTCTTAGTATTCGTTCTTTGTATTTACAAATTATATGCAGACAGTGGCGTATTAACTACGGTACTTAAAATAATAAGTTAATTACTGTATTGTATGGCGTATGCATTGACGTGTAAATATCTTATAAATCGATGAAAGCGCGCTGCACTCACAATAACGATTACCTATTGTGATGTTCCGCCTGAGTAACAATCAAGCGAGACAGAGTTACCTACCTAAGCGTTAAATTGAGATAATATCAAGTAAAACTAGGAGGAAACTGGAGGTATACACCTCAAACGATTGTACAGACAACGTATTTTTAATAATATTTCAAAGTTTACTTTTCTCCTTTCAGTTGATTTAATTAAATGTATCGTTTAAAGTAATATACGAGTATATTTAACATAAGTGTCTGGCTACAATATTACGCTCCTCTACGTCAAACAAACATTTCATATTTTAAGCTTAAGTCAATCAGAACTAATTGCACTAATTGATTTCATAAGAAGCTTACAGATATCTGTAAGTGCACTCTTTAAAAATACTTAGAATATTATTTCCTTGAGTAACAAAAAGATGGAAAACATTCAGTGTTGTTGTTTTGTATCTTTGAATAAATTGATCCGTTTTTATTTTTTACTTGTTTTCTTAACGAGTATGAATATAAATGTCAAAAGCGGTGTCTACGTCTATTATAAAAGTAAATATTTGAGTAGTACAATCTTTGCCAAGTCAAGTTTTGAGACTAGCGGTCTTGATATAAATTAAGTTACGTAAATTCAATAGATGAGAAGTCCTGAGTTCAAAAGGTCAGCAACCCAAGCGTGCTCCCTGTCGACGTCGTCAAAGTTCGTCAACATCCCCTTAACTCCTTGCTATTTCAGTATGTTATCCCCCGTTGTCAATATTTTTTTAAAGTTATCATTAATTCTTTGATTTAAAGGAGCAAAACCTTAGACAACTTTTTTTTGAGACTGTTAAGGACTGGAAATTTAAAAAAAAATCAAACGGACGATAAATGTAGCCAAAGCCGCTGGCGATTTTGGAGGGGAAGTGGGTGCAGGCCACCCGTAATATCGATACGCGAATTAAGCCTCTGGCCCTTCAATCGGTTTCAAAGTCTGTCAGCCACTGGATCATATACCTATTGCAATTATTTACTCGTCAAGGATTTCTGAATGTTGAAAACTCGATTATGTTTGGATAAATACGAATACAATTTTACTCAAAAACGTGCAGATATAGCTAACTTAATAGATAATAGAGAATATAGTTGTGAAAATAACAAATCTTTATATTTAATTCTTAGTATTATTTCTGTCCAGTTTTATTATGTTGTATAATACTAACTGTTGCCTGTGACTCCGTCCGCGCGTTTTTGTTCTAAAATAAAAGATTTTTTCTCAAATAAACGTAGCCTAAGTAACTCCTTATTACATCAGCTACCTGCCAAAAAAGTCCCGTCAAAATCGGTGCAGCCATTTCAGCGATTAGCTGTAACAAACAGACAGACAGACAGACAGACAAAAATTGTCAAAAAATTTATTTTGTTGTATGTACCGTATATATATTCATATACTCGTACATGTAATAAGAAACGGTTATTTCAATATTACAAACAGACACTCCAATTTTATTATATGTATAAGATATATTTAATAAAATATTTCTAATACCTTTTTTACTACTATGTAAATGAAACGAAACCTCTTTACACAGCTTTCATACTTTCAACCGAATGAAAGTTATACTTTGATTTAGCAATCGAACCGTAATTTAATTTAATTTACACAGGTGAATTGAATTAACGATCACCTTCAGGGTTTAGTACCCCATGGATGATAAACACATCACCTAATATAGTTTATTTCTTAACTTTAATTATTTTTCCCTTTGTGTTATTAATGGAACGTCGATATTAATAATCTCCAGTAATCAATAAAGAATAATTTTCCTACTAGTATAAGGATATTATTTATTTAGACCTTTACATTTTCCTATTATCTTTTATACACACTTCAGACCATAGGATGAAAATAGCAAAAAATATTTTATAGTGTTCATACGACTACGAAACCATTCTACGATGAAAAGGTTCTACGAGAAAAATTATGAGAAACTGTAATTATTATCTTATTCATTTCTACAAACATTCTTAGTAAGACCTTTGTTCTCAGTGTTTGGCGACTCTTTAGATTCACCGAATCAATTCGGGTCGGCATCTGTGGAGGCTTTGATGTCTTTTCTGAATGGATTCATTATAACTACAACATACAAAGGATTAGTGGTGGTTATTTCTCCAAACGTCGAGAAATATCTTGGATACACTGAGGTAGGTGTAATTAATTAAATTTTTAATACGTACAAAAAAACGATATTTTTGTTTGTTTGTATATATGAAGTCTTTGAATAGCATTAACCGACAATCACTTGAAAGTGTAAGTTAATAAGTTAATAAATAAGTTAATTAACTTATCGGTCCGAGTCTACGAACAACCAAGCTGAAATCTCCCTTACGTTGAGTCTTCACTGACGTATTACTTGTACGTATTACATTATTGCCATCCCTCTCTTCTTTATTGAAAAATCAGAGATAACAATAATGTTCACTTACATGTATTATGACACTGGAATTTCACTGTTAGAATGCCATAGAGTATTCAGTATTTTTTAAAGTGAAAATCGGCTATCATTTTACTATCGGTTGACTGGAAAATATTTTGGGACCGCGTCGATCAAACCCCGTACAGTTAATGGGATTTGGTCCTTCCGTAATTGAACTAAAAGTCACCCGACACACGTAACCTGTATAAAATGTAGTATTTTTTCATCAGGGTTGCGCAAACCCGATGCAAAATATATTTATATTTTCATTATTTAATAACATCTTCTATTTTCGATACTTAATTTAGGATCACTTTGCCTTAGTAGCTAAAAGCTTTAAGTAGCTGTTTGGTAATATTTAAATTGTATTTTTGTTATAAATTAAATTAATAAAAATTAAAAAACCTGACACAGAAAACTATAAATAAGTAAGTTTTTTAAATCAATTCATTCAAAAAATAAAGTTTTTAAAAATATGAAATTCGAAAAAAAGAAATCTTCCAACGAGTAAAAATATGCTTAAATTGCTAGACAGCTATTGAAAAATCCTGCGTATTTGTATTTCGAACACTTTATTGGATTAGGCAATACGAATTTTTGAGTGAGTTTCACAAAGGGATGACAAGAGGCTAGCGTAGCGAGTGGCTAGCAATCGGTCGTGTACGGCTACCAGCTACGTACAGCTGTGTACGGTTAGCAGCTTTTTGTAGCGCCTATTACCTACAGTCCGTGTATGACGTACGTCAACTTCAGAACGCCAACTTCGACCCCTGTGTGCTTTTGATACCGACAAGCTTTAAGCAGTGTATACTCGTATCCACCCTCAGGTTAGTAATACTTATGTACCCTACAAAATGGTTATTACCCGTTGGAGATGCAATCAATTTGTAAGATATTTTTGGAGTGTGGAAATGTTAATTCCTTGCTTTTGTTAAACTTTGTAAACGAAAAATCAATATGTAACAATATTAAATTTTTTAGCTATTGACAAAGTTGATTGACGTTCTACGTATTAAGCCTTGATACGTAAATACAAATCCACCAATCGTTATCTCACAAAATAAACCTTAAAAAGATTATACTACGTATTCCAATTTGGTATAACACGAAAAAATATTTTCTTTACATCGAAACTTTTTTTGTTGTTAATGTAAGCTTATCATCTCTATGTTCCTATGTTATTATCATGTATGTATTTGATTATTTTCGTGATTCTCGTCATGCAAATGGACCATTTTGTAATAAATAAATGTTTACAAATTTATGCTATATTATTTATCCTCTTAATAAATGTTGTATAAAGAACTTTAAACGTAAAGTTACATAAATTCCATGTCCAAAAATAATTGCTAAAACCAAATGTTCTAATTTAATTTAGGTAAGTTCGATGCACGATAATTGCTAGGTAGCAAACATAACAGGATTTAATTCAATGCTGAGTGAATCTGTAACAAAGGATATTAAAATCAATTTACTTGAGATTGAATTCGCTCTCATGATTTTGCTCACAGCTACGAGGCAATTCCTATCGTTATTCCGGTCCAATGACTGATAAATAAATAAGATTTTATTAAGAGGTCTACGAATGGACGACAAAGTTGAAGAAAAATATATTTTATTAAATATTCCATGTGCTGAATGCACATGGAATATTTAATATATATAATATATAATTGAAAATCAATAAGGCAAAATGTTGTATTATACTTTTTACATGATATACTATAATATTATTTCATTCTGAAACGCAGTATTAAAAATAAACTCTTTCAGTTGGAACTAATCGGTCATAATATTAAGAATATCATCCATGAAGACGATCATCAGATGATGTTAGATCAGTTATTGCCGAAGAGTTTCCTCTTAGGACCCAATGACGAAATACTTTTTCCTGAAGATCCGGAGGCTAGAGAAAAAGTCGGAGAGGCACTCAAAAATGAAAAGAGAAGTTTCAATATCAGGTAACACGGACAATGGGGAAATTATCACTTTAAACTATATCTTTATGTTTTGATAAAAATAACTATTAGGAACCAATGCAGTACGAATAGAGTACTGAAAAAGGGTTTAAATTAAAATCAAAATTTAGCGGATAAATACCAGATTACATCGGACTCGTACCGAATAAAAACCACGCCATGTTCCTCAAACGAAAGTTGGCGGGGCTTCTGAATCGATTTCGCAGACAGTCGCGGCAACTGATTTCCTGAGAAAATCCTCCCTGAAACCTGCTAGACAGACGTGCCGTAACATATTTCGCACCCTCTACACGGCCCTTAAGCAAGGGTTACGGGTTGCCCACCCTCCCTTTTATTTTTGTCAATTGTAGTTTAGTAAACAGCTGAGCGTATTAAAGAGTTTAAATTGCGAATTGCTTTCCGATATCATAATTTAAATCCATTGATTTTTGAGAAACCTTGTGTAAGACTTGCGTCGGTAACAGTAGTATTTGAAGCGATTGTTTAATTTCTATGTTCAGCTTTGCGAGGGATTTCTCGATCGCTAGGGAAGGAACATCTTTATTATTCCTTTTCCTTCTTCCAATTAGTTTATTCAATAAAATTATTTTAATCGGCGAAAAATAATGTGAATTCTTCTTTCTACGAATCGAGAAATATTTTTGTGACATTTGTGTCGTAAACAATAGATCAGGCCACATAGAGTGGGATATGGACTGGGGAATAATAATAAAGCTTTGTAGCGTACTCTTACTTTAAATATTAATATTAAACTATGACGTTCAAATTCAACAGGTTCAAAAAAAATGTTCAACGGAGTGCTCAAAACAAATACATCAACTGTCATATTCAAGGTTCCTTCAGGAAATCAGATAGAGCTTGTCGAAGTGAGAATAGACGTTGTCAACTTGTCCGACGTCTAAGAGCTCGGGGCCAGAACTGGATGTCGAGCGGAAACGACGTGGTAAGTGGCGTTTTCACGAGCGATTGATTCCCAAGATCCCGATCTCTTGTACTACCTCGGAATTTTATACGAGTACAATCGACGTGTACACTACGAATTTCAGTTAGGAATAGAAAAATTTGAAACATTCTCATTATTATCTGTTTCCCTGTGGTTCCATGCTTAATTGCATAAGACTGAGTGAAAAATACGCAATATATATAAAAAAAAACTTTATAACTGTTCTAATTGGTTTATCTAATTTTTTGTTATACTTTATATACTTTTTTATTGTTTGCATTCCGTTACTTTCAATTACAAATGTCATAAGTCAAATGCTCAAATAACAACTTTTTTTTGAGAATTACTGTTATGACTAACATCTTTTTAGTTGCATTGGTTTGCAATTTTTGTCCCTTTCTCGCTTAATATTTTTTCTTCGATTTATTCACTCTCCATGTTTAATAGCAAGAACATATTTAATCTAAAGCGTCTCGGAAGTGTAGAAAACTTAATTTAAAAAAAAAATGTTTAGTAATATGCCGTGATTTCTAAAATCCTGCGTCACAAAGAAGTGTGTGTTAACGCTTATTATATTAGTTTACATGGATTAGAATATAGGTTCAGTACTTTATTAATATATTAGAAAAACAAACCGTCTCATTTTATTATTAGTACGGACAAACATACTAATATTAATTACCTTCCCTGAATACGCGTAGCACTTTCAAAGCTAAAGCCACTAGACTTTATAATTAATTAACGTTATTTGTTTTTGAGTCCACTCACGTTCGGAGTATATATTTAAAAAGGGACTTTGTTTCTGAACAACGGTCGCAATGATACGTTTATTAATGTCTTATCAAAAAACTGTGTCTTTTTGTGTGCTATTGTAATCATCTATTCGAAATTACAGAGTTAATAAAAATGCAAACTAGTGCTCTCACTGTGAGCGAGGTAAAAGATGTTACAAAATGATCCTTCTTTGTACTGATGGGATTTCAATATGACATGCACAAAGGCACCTTTGTATAGGATTTTACTTGGATGCTTAAATAAATCTCCAGTTACCGTTAATAGAATGGTGCATCTTTTAACGTCAAAGATATTCTGTTAACAAAGAGGAAGACGATATTTCATCATAAAAATAGCAAATGAAAGTAACGTAATAGAATGAAAAATAATAAAAATCCTTTGTTAGACAAAAATTATTTTTTCCCAAAATGAGTGGGTACTCTGTTTCCTGAACTAGTTGAAAGTGTATTTCGGGAGGCAGAACTTTCTCTTGTCTGAAATACCTCAAGTTATTAAGTGTAAGTTGCTACATAATAATTCAAGTATATATTAAAATATACAAAGTGTGTGTATGAGTATGCGTGAGTGTGTGTGTGATTTAATGTGAGAAAAAATGCCTTGATGTACCGTTAGATATGGGAGCTACATGTCCGGTGTGTAGGGGTCTGGCACATTAGTGTTCATCTTACGTAACATGAGTCCCATACCGTTTAAAACAACCCTCTCTACGGACTTTTTGTACCCCCACGGAACTACCGTCAGTTATTGATTCTTGGGAACGGTCCAGCGTTCATACTTTTCCGTCTATCTGTCTGTACTTTAGCTCCTTGAGTAAATTACGTTAGCTCTCCGCCGTATTTACTCAGTACGCTTAACTTTCTTTAGTACTATGGCGGCGTGTTCGCGTAGTATGTGTGTGAATGCGAATAAGCAAACGTAAGTGTGTGTATGCGTGTTTAGTTTTCAATGTGTGTTTTCAGTAATAAAAAGTAAATTAATGATTCGATACTTACTATATTTTCCAATAGTATAATACAATATTCTAGATGAGTGATAGATGTGGAGATGCAACGCGACCTCTACATCCCCGCCGTAAACTTAGACGAAGCACTCCCTTCGCTCCGCTTTAACCGCGGCGAAACTGTATCATAGCTCGTCCGTGCGAACCGTTATAAGGCCATCAAACTGCCAATTGCATTGCCACTTACCTATGGCAAAGGGTTTGATTAACATAAAACAATGAAGTACTATATTATAGTAGTAGTTTAAGCTGACTGGCAAAAGGAGTACGTAGCTAAGAAAAGAAAGGAGGTTAGGAAATTTATCAACATTTTTTTACACTCATTGTATATTTCAGGTGTTTATTGGCCTTGTGCGACCTTGTTATGAAACTTTTGTTACTGAGTGTAAACTCGATTCAAGCCTCATGGAGTATAGAACTCGGCATTCGGTTGATGGTGAAATCATAAGCTGTGACTCCAGAATCTCCGTCGTCACAGGCTACATGGCAAGCGAGGTCAAAGGTATCAACGCAATGAATTTCATGCATCGGGACGACGTCCGATGGGTCATAGTAGCGTTGAGAGAAAGTGAGTATTGACTTTTTTATCTTACTTTTTTGCGTACTTACACTTCTATTAAACCTGCCTCGTGATCGCACTCCTTCGAAATGGTATTATCCATTTTTATGTTTTTTTATGTTAATGGTATGAGAATAGAGTGAATTAAATAAAACAATTTATAAGCCAAGGAGCCAAATATGAATATTACACTAATACAAAAATAAATTGGGAGCCAAATCTACTTGTTCTTAATAAATATTTATGAATGCAAACAATCTCCCTGGAAACTTTGAGTAAGTCAGGTGTGTGTGTTGTTATTTTTAATTTTAGGCATAATTCCAAGTTCTCCTCAATATGGCGACTTGTCAGTTTAATCTTGATTTTCTTACCAAGCTTTTCATTATGAAAATGTAATTGCGCCTTACATGAATGATCAACATGCAGCTCTCAAGCACTTTGCCAACCACTGCACTATGTACGTGCAGTGCTTTCGGTTAAAGTGATGTTGCCGCATGCGATAAGCCAGATTTGTTTTTGTTTTCAGTGTACGACCATCATCGTTTATCAGGAGAATCCTGCTATCGTTTGATTACAAAATGTGGCACTTTCGTGTACATGCGTACGAAAGGCTATTTGGAGGTCGACAAAAGTACAGGAGCGGTGACGAGTTTTGTTTGTATCAACAGAGTGGTTGATAAAGAAGAAGGCAAACAACTTAACTTGGAAATGAAGAAAAAATACATGATGTTGGTGAACAACACTGATACAACTCCACCAGAGGATGATGATGAAGACGTGAGTAATTTAATAAGTATTATTTTTGTCCGTTGCTGAAGTACTACGAGTACTAAAGGATAGTTAATTTATAAGTATTATAATATTGTACTAGCTTAAACTTACTTTAAGCGCTTTAAATACGATGTTATTTTTGTCGAATTTGTATAATCAAGATATCAAGCAACTTAATAATATTAAAAATGCGTAAGCTTTGATGGATGGATGGATGTTTGTTGTTACATGTCACCTACATAGATCTGGCTAAAATTTGGCACAGATGTAGAACATGGTATGGAAGACCATATAGGCTTCTAAGTAAGGATATTGTTTTATTCGGCACAGTCGGATTAGCGGATAAGAGCTAGTTTTAAATATGGTCAAAATTATTAGAAAATTACTTAACAATATATAATTTGTCAAATTTGTTCGTTTACAAAAATAAGCTTCGGGCATAAGGACTGTTTGTTAAAATCCTTTAGCTACCCGGCCATTTTACTTAATAAAACAAAGTTAATTAGGTTAATTAGGTCATTACAAAACATCTTTATTGGCAGTGGAAAATCACGGTAGAAAAATCGTCCCGAAATGTACTTTACCAAACTGTTCATATTTAAAAGCTTTTTTTTTAAAATATATTGAAAGAAATCAGTATATGCTATTACCATAATGTTAGGGTATTAAATATGAAAAATTAATTTATTAAAGACAACCAATAATTAGCAACACTTTTTCAATATTGTTAAATTACAATACAATACACGAATAGTACAAGTATGGTAAGTCCTGTTTACTGACACGCTTCTTTTACGTAATATCGGTAAAAAATATTTTTCTTAATAAATAATTCGGTATAACGATACACAAAATACTAGTATAATATATTAAACAGGAAAAATACTGAATGTTCTAAGACTTCACTATTAGGTTTTTATTTAGATTTGACACAGTGACAATTTAAATTCAGTTTTTTTGCCTCTATTGTAACATTTGTGGAATCATGTGTATAAATAAAAATATATAAATGAGATAATCATCATCATAAGCTTACTATATGTCTCCATAGAGGGTGTCAGAGCCTTCCCTTAGTTAGGGGTGACTAGCCCTTAGTCAACCACGCTGGCCCAGTTCATTCATTCACTTCACTGTTGTGGAAACTGTAGCACCTACCTCCACTACTTATTGGTTTCTCTCTCTCTTGCCATTACCTTAGCTACCCTATTAAACATATTGTGGTACTCTTATATTGACATTTTTGTTTTCATATTTTAATAATTCTTTGTAAAAGTAATATACCAACATTTTAATACCTATTTAAAGGTATCAATAAATGGAATCAATTGTTATAATTGATTCCACTCGTTTTTCCTAAACAATTTCAAGGTTTATTTTAAAAAGCTAACATAAACTAAACTTTGTGATTTAGATAAAAAATTACGTTTAATTGTAGTTACTAGTATTTTTGTATTAAAAATTACCAAATTACAAATTATTCTTTCAAGAGTAAATATGATGTTTATACAGCCGTGAGCAAAAATAAAAGGTCGTTTAAGAAAGAAATTTAAGAGAGTTCGAATATCTTGGAAGATAAAGAAGCTAGCTAGCTGAAATAAATTGTGCATGATAAACAATTAAACATCCTTAAAATAAAATAAAATAACCTTATCAATTCATTTATATTTCATTTAAAAAAAAACAAATTTAAACAAAAAAGATATCCTTCTTCGTTTAAATATATGTACTTAAACTTGGATACTACAGTATTATTCTTTAATTTTTATTTTATTTAGAATTGAATACTTAGTATATGGCAACACTAAGTACTACAATCTATTTATTTCAGTTAGCTCACGTCTTTACCTTCCGACGTATTCAAACTTTCTTAACCGACCCTTTATTTTTGCTCACGGCTGTACATTAGATGTGTTGTTTACAAAAACGCTTCATTCTAAGCATCTTTATATAAATTATAAAGTAAACTCCTAATGAATGCTGTGGTTTTTGTCATTATTTTTAATTTTAGTTAATAATTATTTTTTAGAGATTTGTGTCAAAATTTGGCACAAGACAGAAACGAAAGGCGGGTTCTCTTATGTACCCACCCCCTAAATTTCGTGAATTCTGAGTGGGCGTTGTATTCTTTCCGAGTCTTCTCCAACCCTAAACATAATAAACTAACGCTTGCGTTAAGTTCAACTAAGTTTATCTAAGTTAGGCCAATTTGAACGTACCGCTGTAACGAACGTTTCGCTGCACTATTTTCTCTTTATTTTTTTTTTATTTCGAATGTGTAATCATATGTAGTAATCATATTTTCTTTTTGTTATTTATCTAACAATTACTAAACAATAAAATAAACAGTTTTTTAATATATAATATACATAATATATTGTAACATGATAAGCTTGGGTTTAATAATGATGGGTAATGTAAGATTTGTGTAATTCTGAATATCGGTGCCCACGATAAAAGCATTGCTTAATGTGGTCACCAAATTTAACGTACTTAACGTAACCATGTTATGTAAAACTATAAAGTGTATAATGTTTATGTATGGTAATAAATGATTTTTTTTTTAAGAAATATAAATTTCAATAAATTGTAATTGATCATGAAAAGAGCATCTAAAACATAAAAGTTTATCGCAATACACCATAACATTGAAAATATTGTCCACCGTTGACAACTTGTTAAAAAAAACGAACGAATATTTATATACAGTTAAGAAAATGGAAAATGTCTTGTTACAATAGTACAATCCATTTAGTTTATGATCGGGTATTTTTTTAAATATTCGAATTAAGTTTTTCTCCCAAGTAGGGTTGGCGACGGCCGGGTTTAAAATCATCTTCAAAATCGAATTCTTAATGTTATTTTACGCGGGAGTTACATTTTTCTTACTACTTATCCTGTTTCCATATTTAAGAAGCATAAATTTGTACGTGAAATATCGATCTGAAGTCTATTCACTTTTAAAAAGACAAAATTAATTTAAATTTTAATCATTTTAAACATGTTTAAAAAAATCAACATTACACCCACATACATCAGCTACCATTAAAAGTCCCGTCAATACTAATCAAGCCGCTTCGGGGATTATCTGGAACAAAAGCGGATATGTGGACAGATAGACAGGTAACGGACAGATTAAAAAAAATGTTTTGGTTGAAAATTGAAAACTCCATTTTGATATATGGACAAAATAATTAATAGTTGTAAAAAAAATTACAAAGACCTTACCTGTATGACCCTTGACTTATTCCGATGCACACAGCTTATTGTTGACGTCAAATTGAATACAATGCGCTATTTAAATAACGACCGTATATGTATCACGCAGAAGGTTGAAAATATCCTGCACCTCCGAGGGGTAACGTTTTCCCGAAATGAAATAGGAACAGACGTATTATATCTTCGTAGGTTATGAATTTAGTGCGAAGCTGTAGAGTAGTCCTGTAACGGCTACGGTGGTTGCCAGTCTCGCTACAGCGTTCAAGGGAGAAACACGTGCGTTTTATCCATATAAGTTGGAAAAACTGGTAGTGGAAACTTAGCTTGTTTTTAAATTATTGCAAGTGTTAACGCTTATATTTTAAAATTGTTTATTTTTCTCTGAAAATTTAATATAATTAAATTCAGTAACATAATGTGTATTTCGTATTTAATGCGGTTTTATAGTCGTTTTATTATATTTAAAGAATTTTATAAACTTATACAAATTAAGTGACAGTGACTTTAATTCAGCGTAGTTCACTTTTTTTAATTTTCATTTTTTTTATATTGTTTAATTTTTAAGAAGCGTGTTGGAACATTTGTTAATAATAACTGAGTGATTTTGGAGGTGGTGCTTGTCTACATCAGGTTTGCTATGACTTTTTAATAATTATATGATAATAAATGAATAAAATGACTTAAATGTAGTTAATATTTAATTTTAAATTCAAATATAATAAAATTTTAGAAATATTTCTTTACTTGTTTATTAATGTTTTAAAATATTTAATGCAAACACATTTTTATAAATTAATAAAATACTTATAACATTAAATAAACTTATAAATTATTGCGGCTATTTCGAAGTCTTGTCTCCAACTAAATCATAAGAATGTGTGTTTTTATTTGATATGCGAAGAAATAAAAAACAACTAGCGATCGCAGCGCCATCTTCAGTGCCCAATAGTAGATTTCACTATCGTAATTAACTTGTTCCACAAAATATCTCATCGTATTATAACTGATTAGCTTATAAAAAATAGATAATATATAGATATACTAGCGGCCCGCTCCGGCTTCGCACGGGTATAAATCTGATAAATCTCGTAAGGTTCAGCCTGCGTTTGTTGCA
>JAAOEG020000025.1:9307949-9320878 GCA_011763625.2 Papilio bianor | reverse complement strand
CCGGATTAAATATACACGAGTTAGCCGTTTTTATTTTGTTAAACGAAAGTTACAACAATATAACACTGTCGTAAAATAAATTTCGTACTATAGCTGTCATGTGTCTTTTTCTTTTATGCATAACTGCAACTTCATGGAAATAAAAATGGTATGCTGACTTCTATCTATTTTTACATATTTTCCGACCGAACCAATCACGATAGTAGTGCCTCTCTCACCGGCTTAGCCCTTCTACACAAAGCGCATTCTGAAGCAATTCTATTACGATTTTCCAAAATGTATGAAATTGTCTATATCTGTTTATACGTCACAAGCTTGTCAAGTAATTTTCTTATAAATTTTGATACAATTTGTCGATTCTGCTAGCGATATCGCTAATCGAACGCAGGTCTCAGATATCCTTTTTAGACTATAACTTTAAATTTAATTTGCCGCCAGAGTCAGAGTTGAACAATAATTGTTTGGAACACTCTTATAATTTAAATACCTGGAATGTTGTCACAACTTTATGTAAATAAAAAAAGAAGAATAGATACGGTAAGGTGGTAAATTGAAAGTTGGGCTTTGTTTCTTCGCCGGAATAATCATACTATTCAATAGTAGCTTTAAAAATGTATATGTGGATAAAAAATTAAAGATTATAAAAACACTTACTTAGTAAGCGTCTCCAAAGAGGAGGTATAAATCACTCCTCCGACATCGATATGCACGGGGGCCTTGCGAGGCGAGGTGGTCTCAACTCTTGGCATGCCAGTTAAGGGTTTCTCCTCCCTAGGCCCTGGAATTGGCTGAATTAGATGCATTTGATGAATAGGCTGCATAGGTTGTAATTGATGCATTTGCTGCATCGGTTGAATTGGCTGCATTGCCTGACCCGGCATCATGGGCATGATAGGTATCATTGCATTCCTCTCCATCTCCTAAAATGCATAAAATAAAATGTAGCTGAAATTTTTTCATTAACCGCTACATGCATGGAGAAATACAAGCTTATTTTAAATTAAAAAAAAATTAGCTATGGAAATCATGATATTAAATAAATAATATATTAATATTTGTAAGCGCTAACAAAGGTATAATAACGTTATTATCAAATTATAAATGTGTAGCCTGAATTTTTTTTTTTTTTTATAAAACTCAAAACATGTTACGTACTATTTTGCAACGCCTATAAAGATTATAGGACAAATATTTCCAAGCTAATGGCTGTTGGTCCGCCGTAGTTACCTAGAACATATTAAATAATTTAAAATAAAAATTAATTAAGTTAATTATTTCAGTAAAAAAATTCTTGAAGTAATACCCACCACTTTTAGGAGCGGTGTCAAGAAAAAAAGGCCGAACTTAGGTCGGCCTTTCGCTTCTGGGATGGGTGCTACGCAGACACAGCTATTCAGGCTGTGCCAACGCGGTCACGCTTTCAAACCCTGACCTGCAATATAATAAAATACATAATAAAAATATACAATTTATGATTATCTAATTTTAAATGTAAGTCTAACAGTAGTAGACGCCAGCACAAATCCACCGGCTCGCCTGCTCCAATACCACGACTACACATAAGACAAGCGTAAAGCAGAAACAATTCCGAGTTTCGTGTAACGAGCGTGCGGTCTGATTACCAGGAACGAGTGAACAGTGAAACGGTTACAGTGAAACGAGGGATGATTTTAGTCCTCTTCGACTTCCTACCCTAACTATAAATAATAAAAGTCTAATAAAGGATGGATTGCCACGGAGACGCATAGCAAAGAGAATCTTTCTGTGCGTCTCCTCCTTTGTCTATTAAAGGTAGACCAAGCATTTGCAATTGCAGATGTCTACGAAGCGATCGCTTCCCTATTTGGGCGAAAGAAGAAGAAATCAGGTGGTAACTAGCCCGTTTTGGTAAACCTTATAAAATATAACTATCCATCATCCGGCTAGCGCAGAACTTGGATTCCAAATCCTATGATTATATTATTAATGAAAAAAAAATCTGTATGGATGTATTTTTTTCGCTATTCGATATCATAAATCGATCGAACGATATGAAATATAAATTTTTAAAATGAACTGTCAAAACATATGTAAATGCTTTCCCGTTTTATTTCCACCCCTTTGTGTCCGAGTCATGTTTCATACAAGTGATGTGGGCAGAAGTGATAAGGCTATACATGTAAGCCGAAGCTTTCCGATCGAATACCAACGCGATTGTAGGCAAATTAATACAACTAAAGTGTTTATACGTTTGACAACTCTATCAATCACCAATACAAATGGCCAATGTAGACAAGTTTTGAAAGTATTGTCCACACGATAGGCGCTGTCTGTTTGTATGGGGCATTGAAGCGATATGAATGACATAGAAGTTTTTTTTATAGGAGAAGGGGGCAAACGAGCGGCGAAAACGCCAAGGTGATTAACGACGCCCATGGACATCTGCAACACCAGAGGAACCACAGATGCGTTGCCGTCCTTTAAGAAAGAGATAGGCTCGCTTCTTGAAGGACCCTAAGTCGTACTGTTTTGGAAATACCGCCGAAGACAGACCGTTCCACAACGCGGCTGTGCGTGGCAGAAAGTTACGCGAGAACCGCACTGTTGTGGAATGCCAGCCATCAAGATGGTGTGGATGGAATCTTGCGGTGTTGTTCGATAACGAAAATCGGCGGCAGGTATCATTCCAAGCAGTTCTTTAGAACACTCCAGTGGTATATGCGGTAAAAGATGCTGAGGGAACTTACGTCCCTCCGCAAAGCCAGAGTATCAAGCCGATCGGTAAGAGCGCGGTCATTGACGATTCGAGTTGCTCTCCGTTGTATGCGTTGTCAAATGGAAGAAGCTGGTATTGGCTTCCGCCCAGAGGTGCGAGCAGTACTCCATGTGGGCACGGGCCCACATGGAGTACTGCTGCCACGGGCAAGTACGGACTTGCGCTTTGTACATTGATGGCGGTGGCCCGGCTGGAAGTACTGCTTCGCCCTGCTGAGCACACCCAGCTTGTTTGAGGCCAGCTTGGCCTTTTCTTCCAAATGACCGTGAAACTGAACGTCACTCGATATGTCAACGCCGAGAATATCAATACTGGCTGCGGCAGCCAGGGGAGTGCCTTCGAAACGAAGATTCACGACAAAGGGTTGTTTTTTAGCGGTAATTGCGCAGACTTGTGTCTTTTTGGGATTGAAGTCAACAAGATTTTGTTGACCCCAATCCGAGACTTCGCTCAAAAGGGCCTCGAGTTCAGACACAAGTTTGGTTCGGTTCTCATCGGCAGTAGCCCGAGAAACGTTATAGCTGCTGCTATATATTTAATGGCCGTTTATAATTATTATGCCAGTGCATACCGCACTAAGAAAACACATAAAAGAAGGTATTGGATGGCTAAGTATTCACTATAATAGAACTGGCGCAAGGACAAACGTGTAGACACCATTGGCTGAGAACGCGAGCGTCTTTGATTTGTGAAGAATAACCGACACCGGTCCGAAGTGAGGGAAGTAGTTGCGAGCGACGGCGAGGTACGCAAAATGAGCTCTATACACGTTGGCGCGTGGGAAAAAACCACGACCGACAAAGGTTATCCCACTACCACGACATTTTCATAATCCCAATCATTTTTTTAAAGCTAGATGGGTCCCAAAATTACTATTCATTTAATAGAAAAGTTGTTTATTGGCTGTAATCTAGAATTTATAAAAATATTTTTTAAATAATAGTTAATTTACTAATATTTATTGTAACCATTCCAACTAGGATATGATTTACAATAGTCGCATGGTGGGATTCGAACTCTTCACCACGTGATCGTAAAAAAAAGCCCCTTAGCCATTAGGCTATACGGGCTTTTAAGAACATATATCTAAAAAAAATATGAATGAAATTCTAATTCAGTTTTGGAAGGAATACAAGACAAATGACATATTGAAAAGAAAATGGAAATCTTTTAAGCTAAAAACCTCACAGATTCATAATATTCTTTCATTAGTTCATTTATATAAAGTCTAAATTCCTTTGGCCAGTGTAGATACAAAGACATTTCTATAGTTAGCACGGTTCAATGATTTACCTAGATTAGCGTCTATTGTATCTATTTGCTTGATATAATTAAACGTCACCCTTGACATGCCGATTCCAACATACCATACTTAATATATACGATATTATCGCTTGACCGGAAATACCAATTAATGTCAACTGTGCACAATACCATATCTGCAAATGTCTATTATCGTTACATCTCTATAGGTATATATCGGTATCTTTTTTAATATTAAATCTTATTTGTCAAACATTATGAAAGTAAACATTATCAAATGTCATACGTCCTGCCGGGCAACGTCTTTACATTAATTTGTGTTACAAACTTCAAGATAACTAACTTAACTCGACTGTTCCGCTGTTTGTCTATAAGATTCAACTGTGGGTTTCCAATGTCGTAACACTTGTATAAATATATTGCCATCTTTCTCTTATCTTTTCAAAAAGACAAGGACAATATGTTTTAATATCATGGTTTCCGCAGTGAAATTTTACGGCTGTGGTTGATGCTGGCACTGTGGTGCGGTTTGACAGTATTGCATGTTAAATGCGATAATCGTTTGAATATCTTGTACATCTTGAATAGATTCTAGAAAAATGTCCTAGTAATAGTAAAGATTTTTTAATCGATTATATAAAAAAATACATTTTTATAGAGAATATTGTTTTGTTATAATATTTTTAACGAGGCAGAAGACAAAGCGACTTATACGTTGAATAGCGCTATCGCTGGCCAATGTACCTTTGTTCCATTACTACTAAGCGGCTTGAGCGATTTGAAAGAATGAAGTTTCGATATAGGAAAAATTGAAATCTCTAAAAAGCAGACCATTCAATTGACGTCAAAGAGATTTAAACGAACAAGTTATAGAGTTGACATTTGGAACATTTTCTATGCCACAATTTTACTTCACTTACGGCCGTTTCGAATTTACTACTACTAACAAGTCATTACATCTTCGTGTTATCCGTCTATTGGTGTGATAAATGTTTTTTATATTGTGCAGTCGTATTTATTAAAACTTTGTCTCAGCAACAACTTGACAATAACTTGAAGGAATCACTCATAAATACAGTAGTGAGGAAACCTCTGGGGGCGGCATGACGCCCCAGGGATACTCATACCTGTCTGGTTTCATTATAAATATGCCGACGGCTGTTAGCTCATTCCTCAACCGTATACCTACTGTGGATATACCATTATCCATTATGAAACTGAATACTAAAATATTACGCATACATTTAAGAGATATTGCACTAAGATAGTTCAAAACGACATTAATAAAAACTTCGGACCAAGAAGTTATTGATTGATATGAATTGATGATAATTGACAGAATCTTGAAATGCTATTGTAATTATTTACACCGAATATATTTGTAAAAACTATTTTATTGCCGTACGCAGATTCTTTAAGTAACCAATAAAGGAGTGTAGAGTTAGTCAGAGGAATCAACAAACATCCACATTAAAGGAGTGCCTGAGTAATAATTTAAGAAAGATGTATCAACGCCTGTCTTTTGCTTATCCTATGAAGAAATAATCTCTGATTTACCTCTTATATTTGATGAAATTATTATTTTATATATTATCTGTAGAAGGTAATTTTAATAAAAATATATTAAACGCAATATAATCTATATCAATGAACATCGCATTTTCCGATAACAATTTTCATAGTTGAGCGATTACAATTTTTAACGTACTAATAAATTGGAACATGTAAATATTTTGATTCAATATTCTGCGAATTATTTGCACAGATCATGGTTAATCTACTACCAAATTTAGGGAATAGCGATTGAATACATTTGGAAGGCGAAATCGTAATTTTGAAATTTGAAATTCCATATGGCTGTGTTATGTCGATAGGCTGCGTGCGTCATCTGTGCTATTTTATCATAGGTGAATGACGCGATGCGAAGCGATACTAAGCTATCAGATGCGATGCGATACTTCGCAAACATAACATATGGTAATGATATCTTTAAGGTGAGTCTCCACTGTCGTAATACCTCTATCGCAACAATCTTACCCTATCTTTGAACAACCATTGTTCTTCCACAAAGTACGAGATATTCACCGACTTTTAGTAACGTCGCATTTAAGCGTCCGTGTGAATCATTTTTTAACCGTGTTTTGATGGTAAAGAGTATTTAGCGTCCCTCTCGCCTTGAAACATCGATAAAGGGGTATCCTGGAGGAACGTACAGCGCCATTCAAACTTTATGGATGCTCGGCATTCGCAAGAGACGATAGAAAACACAAGTTTAGATATGGACGCGACGTAAAGCTAAACACAAACTAAAAAATAGTGATCCATTAATGAGTGCGCAGTTGACTTTAAGTTAAGTTAAGTTAGCCCCAACCTGAATTAAATCTATTAAATATTCGCATTTCATTCAATTGGAAACATTTTATTCAAATTATAATTTAAAATAACTGCAGTTACAGTATTCACTAAACAAACATACACGCTGTCCGGCTGCTTAAATTAAGGTAATATTACCTTTGAGAACATCCAACAAATATTTTAATATAGCGGCAAACGTATCATTTGCTTTTACAGTATTGCAATAGTTTGAAGGAAACGTTCCCACTTATTTACCGTTCTAGGGGTGGAAATGAGTAAATAAAACGTTTAATAAAATGCTTAATAACAAAAATCGTTTCAACTATTTGTTTAATGTAAATAAATTATATGTTTACTGTACCTGGAAACGCTTTATGAAGAGAGATAATTCGTTGTATCGAAAAGTAAAGGCAGTTGATAATTTGGTTACTTTGTGAATAAATATGATATAAATATTGTAGGGTAGTTTTACAAAACCATTAATAATTAATTCAGTAGAGATGCACACATTTTAATGAATCAGCTGTTTCTTGATCTAAGTCTCGTGAAAAAATATTGTGAACAAGTGTAATTTTTTTAAATGTTAAAAGGGTCATTTACCGTTGGACCAATCGAAACCATACAATCAATCTACAATTGGCAAACTCGTTCCATTAGTACCTTATTGATCAGTGCGCGAATCCGATAGGAAATAGCTGAATTTCAAATTTCTATTTACCTATTGCGAAAATAATTATTTTTTTTAACATCGCACATACAAAGTTCTGTTTTCACGATGCTATTTTACCAATGAAAGCATAAATCATTTTTGTTTCCTTTACCGAAGTAAAAATTGCCCAGGGCGAAGTACGTCGAGGATAAGAGGCGAGGTGCGCCTACGGAGACTTGGCCTAAGGCACCGGTGACTCAATACGTTTCATACTATACACCGTTCTGTCGCGTACATAAAAATGTCTTTCAGATTTTCATCACAACACCGTTCAAATTAAAATCATGGAAGCCAGCTCACTGATGCATAAAGTAATAATCAAATTGCCTTGGAAATACGCTCAGATTTTTTATTTAGCTTTAAACTTCCCTCGCAAGGTTCTAGTGAAATCTAATATTGGATACGATCCAATTTTCTATATACTTTTTTTAATTCTAACTGAAACTGTTAATTGTGAATTCTTCCGCTTGTAAAGATTAATAACGGTAATTTAATAAGAGCACTCCACAATTTCCATTGTTGGAAATAAAACATAAAACAATAAAAATATAATGAATATCCGTATTAAAGTTCACGATCCTAGATCGACTAGTTTAACAAATTGCATCTTTCCCTTGCCGGTTCCTTTTGATTTTACTCATTTTACTTCATTACAAAGGAACAATCTATAATTCCTTTGTAGCGGATGTTGTGTAATAACGAGACATCGGGTGAAACGCTTTCCGGTCGACGCCTTTTACTATAAAAATTAGATTCATTAGTATTTCTGTGATATACGATGCTTATGTCCTGGCCATTGTCCCAAAATTACTAAGAAACGTGCAACTCGACGAACAGTTTAATAAAATTGTTATCATGGGGTAATTATTATTTATACAACATTAATATCATCTTGGTTATTAGTTAATCTAAAATAGAAAATATGGTTAGAATTTTATAAATTTCTACAAGCACGAAGGTATTCGAACCATCGTGCCTTGTACAGCAAATGATCTGAACAAGTTATCGACTTCAGCCATTCCGTTAAATTATAACGCAAGCAAAGAATATACATACTTAAAAATGACACATCATTTGTTACCGTTATCAGCTGGAAGCACGATACCACTTAAAAAAAGCACTAGTTGGGTTTTTTTTTATAATAAGAAGGTAATGAAATATGAAAGGCTACAAAGGTAGAGGAAGACCGAAGAAAGTATGGATGGATCGTGTGAAAGAGGATATGCGAAATAAAGATGAAAATTCAGATATGACGGGTGTTAGAGATGATGGAAAGGTACACAGTGTGCGGACCGTCCGTAGAGACAAGGACACGTTGATGATGATGATGATGATGATGGAGCACATGAGCAGGGTGAACACGAGGTTATCATCGACGCCCATGGACATCCGCAGTAGCAGAGGAACTGCAGATCTGTTGTCGGCCTTTAAGATTCGCTTCCTTAAGGACCCTAATTCATAGCGGTTGAATCTTGGTAAATAAGCTATTACAAAAATAATTTTTCGAATAAACTCATTATTAAGTTCATATACCATTATACAAATACTAAGCAGTTCCATTTATTAATAGACTTTAACAAAATTTAATTAACACAATGCCTCGCACTGTGCAAAATACCAGTTGACAGATAATCCCTCGGAACATTGATTGTTCTCAGAATCTGACCGGCCGAGCCGTACGCTCGTTGGTCAAATTTAATGGCGTGCGCTTGCACGTCTTTCTGGTATATACTCGTCCCTTTTAATACAATCAATGTCACAGATTGCAGGAAAGCTAAAGCAAAGGTGTAACAGATTAGAGCAGACGGATACGGAACATAAATAGCAAAGCCTCCTTTGTTTATAAGAGCTTTGGTTTGTATTTAATAATTATAGCTAGACTTTTATTGTGCAAACAAATAAATATTTCCTTTCTTTTATATAGATGTTAACAGTGGTAGTACCCGCTAGTATCTTCGCACTAATTGGCCCGCTCGCCTGGTGGAATACACCGACCACACAGAAGACAGCAGTGAAGTGGAAGCACTTCCGCGTTTCGTCTGATGAGTGATAGTTCAGGAGGCCTAATATTAGTTCTCTTCCTCTTTTCACTTTTTTCTTAAAAGCAAAGGTTGGGAAGGGGAAGTGGATTTCACGGAGGAGGATACGCATAGGAAATGGAAATTTTGAATAAAATTTTTGTGGAGACGCATCTGCAATTGCGGATGTCTATGGGCAGCTGTTACTTCGCTATTTCAGCTATTACAGGTGGCCGGGTGTTCGCTTGCCACCTTGTAATAAAAAAATGATAAATAGACCGTCGATTTATTAAAAGTTTCTGTGAGACTGCTATGACGTAATACATCTATAAACACATAATGTCTCAATATCTTTAAAAAATATAATATACATATTTGGTATTAAAAATAAATATAATCCATGTTGAAGCGTTAATAAAATTGAAAAATAACATGGAAATAAATTTTTATGCAGATAATAATGAAGAGCGATGTAAAGTCTAGCGTGCCTTATTAAAATAAAAGTATCCGACGTCGGCATCTAGCGATTGGAAACTTATTACACTTTGATACTTAACAGTTTAATATTTCTTCGTAAAATGTCGTGTCTAGATATTCAAAAGTTTTTCTTCGTCCCTTGATATTTCTCTTTCAATTGAGTCGGTATTGTTGGTAACAATTATTGTCTAGAAAGACTACAACAAAATAATATTTTGATGCAATCAAGGAGAATAAAGTAACACATCAAATCGAATTATATGGACAATTATAATGATTAATAATTCAAAACACTAATATGAAATCATTAATAATTTGTTTGCCTCATTATTTTAATATTCTGTTTCAAATTGACAAGATTCACGATCGATAGTTGACATAAAAATATAAGAAGAATTATAAAGTGAGTATCGATAGTGAATAAAGCTAAGTAAAATAAGGCACGCTAGACTTTACATCGCTCTTCATTATTATCTGCATAAAAATATATTTCCATGTTATTTTTAAATTTTATTAACGCTTCAACATGGATTATATTTATTTTTAATACCAAATATGTATATTATATTTTTTAAAGATATTGAGACATTATGTGTTTATAGATGTATTACGTCATAGCAGTCTCACAGAAACTTTTAATAAATCGACGGTCTATTTATCATTTTTTTATTACAAGGTGGCAAGCGAACACCCGGCCACCTGTAATAGCTGAAATAGCGAAGTAACAGCTGCCCATAGACATCCGCAATTGCAGATGCGTCTCCACAAAAATTTTATTCAAAATTTCCATATTAATTTATATATTAATTTTGTTAAACCCTATCCTTATAATACGTTGAATTGAGTGATGGAGAAATTAATAAGCAAAAGGTTAGTTTGCGGGTAGATGATAATCACGTAAATAAGAAAGTAATGATATTATGTGAATATATATAACAGTGGTAGAGCCCGCTTTAACATCTTCGCACGAATGGGTCGGCTCGCCCGGTGTATTACCACGACCACACAGAAGACAGGCGTGAAGTAAGTAAGGTAGTAATTCCGCGTTTCGTCTGATGAGTGTGCGTTCCGGAGACCTAATATTAGTCCTCCCCTTTCCGCCCCTTTCTTATAAGGAAGGGATGGGAAGGGGAGGTGGATCTCATGAAGGAGAAGACGCATAGAAAGAGGAAACATTCTCTTTCAGTGCGTCTCCTCCTCCGTCGATTAAAGGTAGACAGCGCATCTGCAATTGCGGATGTCACTTCACTATTTCAGCGATTTCAGGTGGCCGCTTGCTCATTTGCCACCTTGTAATATAAAAAAATGAAATGTGGATAGTTACAAAGGTAGAGGAAGACCGAAGAAAGTATGGATGGATATGCGTAAGAATGGGGTGAAGTAAGTTACACATTTCTCCTGTATAAATAAACAGGGTTTTATATACTTTCGATTATGTAAATTATTGTTCATCATTGTCATTTCCTTCAATAGATAAATCTTCTATGCAAATAAGACAAGCCTGTCCTTATATTTGAACTATACTCTGTATTATGTATACTTAAACAATATAAATATATTTAGATAATAATATTCTGCCTTAGTTATAAAAATAATATAACTATTATCTCGAATCAAATGGAATAATAGCGATTTTATTCACGAAACTAACTTTCTATATAAAGTGACAAACGAGTAAACGGTCACGGGAATTCCCTAAAGTAGCGAAGCGACCGCTGAACAGTACATTTGCAGATGCTTTGAATACCTTTAACAGACTGAAGAGGGGACGGTAAAGGTAGTAGTATATAGTAGTATATAGGTTTCTTTACGATGTTTAAGATAATGGATGTAAATTTGCCTAACTTGACGTCAGTGTGAGTAGTGCTCGTTGTTTTCTTTCTATTTGTAGGCGCGGGATTTTTTACAGCGATACAAAGGCAGCCTGGTAGCCGACGGCGACCCCGCCGGCGCTTCGGTTCTCCCATACGAATTGTAATTACTAGCCCGGAGCGGAGTGGCGCGCTCCCCGGTCGAGCCATACTAACACGGACCTATCCGTTATCTCGAATATTTCATTGTGTACACAGTTTGTATAACCGTAAGTTTCCACTATTGTAATACTTGTGTTTAAACAATATTATTCACTAACTCACACGTCACATTTAATATACACGGTGGCCAAACAAAAGTGCGATTTATATCATATAAAAAAACATTATTCTATTATATAATATGCTATTTATCTCATTGAATAGTGTCCTAATGTCTACATACAAATCCGATATTCGAGGTAAATCCCCGACGTAACCACTAGTTCGCTTGACCGCTCGCAACGCTTCGACAAATTTCAAACTAGATCTGTCCTTTCAAATTTGTCTTAACGCTAATATTGAACTGCATGAAATTAGTAAAAGCATTGGATTGGACTGTTCAATAATTTCTGATTCTATAAATGTATACGCTAAAACTGTTTCTCCATTCAATTCACATATTTTGTTTTAAAATATTGATTTCTTAAACAGTAAAAGTCAGACGACTTACGGACTCAGCAATAAATAAGACTAATAAATTCATATTAGTAACTTGAAATAATTGAGTAAAGAAGTCAGATTATTAAATCTTATAGTGCCGAGTGATTTATGGAAATATGTAGCAAAACAGTGGAAAGAAATCGATTGGGAAAGTGGCTTTTTGAACCAAAAGCTTAGGTAAGGATCCGAATCCGTAAGGAAAAGTTCGCTTTGTCTCCTTCGCGTGTCGTAAGGACGCAAAATTCGTAACAAAGTTTTCTTGGTCTTGCGTTTTCGTTGCAACAGATCTCCGTAGCGAAATCAGTGAAGACTTACGATTTTTCATTTCCTGTTACAAATTTGAAGTTTTTTCGGCTTCTTTTGTTAATCAATTCAGCTATAAATGTGATGAATTTTTCATGTTGTTTAATGTTTACATTATCGGTAATTATTGGCGTTAAATTTTATTAATTACATTTTATTGCTGGTCATTAAATGTAATTATGTATTTTTCGTTGCGTGTATATTTTATATTTGATACAAAGGACTGGAAAGGTTTAATGAAAATTAAAATGTGTTAGTGAATCATTTTCCTTTGTTACGTTAGTGCAACTGAATTACTTAATAATTATTATGTTACTGGCAGCACAGATTATTGAATACTGTTAATAACAATGGTACGCTTAATTCTAATTCTGTTGAATTTGCACTGTCTATAGGTAGTTGTTCTTTGTGTTGTTTTTTTGTGTCGGCGTTATGCCGCCGTCTCGTTGTTTCGTTGTCCCCCTAGCAAGGTGGCCAGAGACTCTACTCATCTAACTACTAAAGATTACTTATATTTTTAGTGAAAGTACACTAAA
>JAAOEG020000025.1:9254510-9267203 GCA_011763625.2 Papilio bianor | reverse complement strand
TGTGCGAGGCAGAAAACTACGAGAAAACCGCACGGTAGTGGATTGCCAGCCATCAAGATGGTGTGGATGGTAACTGGTAATATCCCTATGTATGCTGAAATCTTTAAAACTACGCAACGGATTTTGATGCGTTTTTTTAATAGATAGAGTGATTGAAAAGGAAGGTTTATTTGTATAATAACATCCATTAAATGGTGGACAAATACTGTTATTTTTAAGGTTTCTAATGTGATGTCGTAAATAATTAAATTTTTTCCGCTTACATTGCAACAGACGCAGGCTGAAATCTACGAGATTTATCAGATTTATACCCGTGCGAAGCCGGAGCGGGCCGCTAGTTACATATAACTACAATATTTGAATCTCTTTGTAAACAAATTATGTTACTTATGTCCTTAATATGTTTTTACTCATTCACTAAGATGAAAAATTTTGGAAAAAACGTAATACTATTGAAACTATTGTCGTCTTAAGTGGAAAACCAAACAACTCAAAATAATAGTTTCGGAAAAAACGCGATTTATTTTTTTAGAGTTTTGGGTTGGTTGAGATTATTTTTTCAAAACTATGCTTTGGAGTTGTTTAGTTTTCCATCTCAGGCGACGATTTAAATACTTAAAACGTACAAAGTGCAAAAAGGAGTTATTATCTAACTTCAAAAAGGCGGAAGTTTTTTAAAAATGACAACAGGTAAAGCTTTACTTTGATTAAAGAAAATTGTAGGATTTAGAAAGCGTTGTTTTTGTAAATAAAAAAAAAACAATTAATAAATGAAATCGTTATCCGGCCCCGACCAATTTAGATCGGCAAAGAATCTATTTAGATTTTTTTCGATGTGGCTTTTCATTAAATTAATCAGGATTCGGGTATTTGTTTAATTTTGAAAGTTCAACGTAATATTGTTGAGCACAATCAGAGTTACACGGCGTTAATATCGCGCGATAATCAGGCTGTTGTTAAAAATATCAGTTAATTTAGACAATTGATGTTTGCCTTTACGTTAGATTTATAAGGATATGCTTAGAAACATTTCCTTCTTTCTCGTGTTTATTATTTTTTACTAGCTAACCTGGCAAACATTGTTTTCCCATATAAATTATTTCTAAGGAATTTGTAATTTAGAAAAAACTTCCTACACTTTTCTTATAAGGAAAGGATGGGAAGGGAAAGTGGATTTGACAGAGGAAGGGTCGCATAAGAAGAGGGATATTCTCTTTTTGTGTGTCTTCGTCTCCTTCAATTAAAGGTAAACAACGCAACTGCAATAGCGGATTTCTATGGGCAGCGGTAACTTCGCTATTTTAGTGAATTCAGGTGGCAGCTTGCTCGTTTGCCACCTTATAATATAAAAAAAAACGTATGAGAGTATATGTTTACTATGAGATTATGAGTGAGAGAGGCATGGAGTTTTGTGAACGATGAGTGATAATTGATCAGTTATCGAGCGGAATGGAAAAAAAATTAATTACTACAAAGACTATTAAAAATAAGGGTTCTTGATAAAAGGTGAAAATTTAGGGTTATATGGATTTTTAATGCCACGTTATAAAACAAAAAAAAAATCTCAAAAAAAAGTCAATGCCGGTTCTTTAACCTACTGAATATGCATATAACATTTCAAGCCGATTCGAAGGAGTATGTTAACTAACATTATGACACGAGAATATTATATATTAGATATTACTTTACAAAATACTTAATAATAAATATCAGATTAGAATATAATCGCAATGTTGGTCAGTATTTTTCAAAATCTATTTTGGGTTTTTTAAAATTCATTCACCACACATGAAATGGTTGGAGATAGCTAGTTTCGGATATGGTTTGATCTAGTGACGTGCTTATAAATAAAAGCGGTAGCTAGAAGAAAAACAATGAATTAGCTAGCTCTTAACATATGTAACTGACTGCAGTATGTCACCAGTGTGAGAAGATGCTAATATATTGTACGTAAAAATACTAAAATTCTCGGGTTCGAATCCCGCTATTGAATATATTTTTGTGAACCATTTTCTAACTCAAGCCGAGAGGTAAGCTTAACTAAAAACACACGTACATATATCTGAGTTACAGACTCATGTATTTAAAAGATTTTTTTCTTTTTATTCTGGTTCAAATCATAACATACCTTCTAAGGTCGATGATGATGTTCACAACTTCCGGAAGGCAATTAGGTGAGCATTAAGAATGCCTTCCCGTAAAGATGATATGACCCCAGTAAAACAATTGCTCTGCATTGTTACTAGGATAAATTTAAAAAAATTTTTCTATATAAATCAGTAAATTCAAATCCATAATTTCCTTTCGTAAATAATCCTAGATTAACAATTCTATTTTATACAATTGTCAAGGACTGTGATAATTCTGGATATAAAAGCAGAACGAAATAAAAAGCTTTCATTCAACCGCCGATTCCAGTAAAAGTGTGTGTTATTCCAGTAAATTCTTCTGTACTATAATATGGCTGTTGTAAATATGTTTTTACAGGTAAGTTTCCTTTTATTTTTTATCTAGAAGTAAGCTTACGTTCTCTTCCGTGTCGTTAATCTTTATTTTCTTGACTTTATTTAAAAAAAAATCAGGGTATGTACACACAGGATGTGAGTATGTATAAAATGGACCTTCTTGTAGAGCATTTATAAGGATTGTGCGTTAGGGTGGGGGACGGAAAGGGAACATAGTTACGCGTTACTTGTTTCTGTCATAATAAAATATTTTCTTTGCACTATTTTGTGATGTTGGCAGCAAGTCAAATGATACGATTTGTGCTAATTAAATTTCACACATTAACAACATTACTGTAATATATTATATTCATAATACTATATGTAAATATATATAATACGCGTGACATTCTCACATCACCTTCAAGTTACGACACTGATCTAGCAAATTGAAATTCGAATTCAATATAACAGATTCCTAGTGTTAAAAATTTATTGTTACAATTTTTTTATATATGTTATTCTTTTGAAGTAGATGGTTTGTGTATTGCATTTTAAATAACGAACACATGAGATCTTCTTTTTAACTTTATATATCATTGTAATATCATAATTTAACTTGATGGACTAACAATAGTCAGATAAAGAAATCTTTTTAACTATGGAAATAACAATATTTATATAAAATATTAAATGAAACGAATACGAGAATACAAAAAATTCCCAAAGTTAGTTTCCATACTCCTTCCAAATGGCTTCACCGATTTTTATGAAATTCTATATGCCTATTCTACGTTTGAGAAACGCCTACTATCTATTTCATACCCTTAAGTGATAAGTGTTGTTCACCCTTAACATTCTTTTATTTTTTGGACTAAATTGTAATTTTTAATTTTTTTATTGTAGCATAAAAATACATACATCCCTAAATGATCACTTTTCTGTCACCAACTCATATTTAATAGTAATTTAATCATTTTTCATTCCGTTCGACAACTGATCAATTATCACTCATCGTCCACAGCGCTGCCTCTTTCACTCCTATACACTTACACACTACATCCTTACAATGAATTAGTTATTTTTATCTTCACAAGAAATTCTCATGAAATAATTTATATAGCATAAAGCTTTTCCGGGTCAGCAAGTATTAATGAAAGTAAGTTTAATTTTTTTTCAATTCATACATTTATAATGAATTCAAATATTCACCTGTTTTTATTTTTTTTCTTTTTTGATTTATTGGCACCGTTCTCCTCTAACTTGTACGTCTTGAAAAAGTTGTTGGGATTCCACTTCTTCATCGTTAAATAAGGTATACAATTATGAAAACGCCGTGGTCTCACAGAGCATTCTACTGAAACAAACATATACATTTAAAAAAAATCCCACAAATGTTTAAAACGTTTTTAATTGAATGGAGTCGTAAGATGGTATATATATACCATCTTCCATATGGAACGGCTTAACTGATATATAACATAGTCTGGAAGAACACATAGGATACTTTCTTTTACTCGGAAGAAGTCGCGAGCTGAATCTAAGTAGTTAAGTTTCATCGATTGTAAATAAAAGTCATTATTAAAAAAGTACGAATTTTTTTTGACTTATGACAATAACTTATAATATGTCTTAGTTAATTTTCTTTTCTTCACATTTAACTTGGTTAGAATTTTTTCAACAATTACGAAGATTACATTATCTCATTTCGTAATGTATTTTTCTTAAAACATAAGCAAAACAAGTGAAGCTAGAACTACAGTTTAAAACTTTTTGTTTACACTTGTAAACTAATAGTTAAATTGTACACTTGTGTACAATTTTGAAGATTGCTTTGATTCGTCCCCGGAGTGGTATATGTTCAATTTTTTTTTTACTTTATATCTTGTACAGAAATAAACTCTGGTAATGCCTGGCATGCTAATAATGCGGCAACTCTTTGTAACTTATCTTCAGTAATTCAATCAATAATGCAATTGATGAGGTTATTTGAAGTCAATTATGTAGTACGTAACGTGGACATAATTTACTCTTTGTGTGCATGTACCCCTTGTGCACCCTGTGTGTACCCTCTGTGTCTCGGACCCTATTTACGACGTTCAATTCTGTATGGTCCTTACTCTTTAGCTCTCGCCTGAGGGAGCCCTCGAGCCTAGTTACTCTTAAACGAGGCACCTCATGCCCGATATAATTGTAAATGCCTCCTCAAGGCAAACAGTGACATGTCAGTCACAAAAAAACTCCGTAACTCTTAATCAATATTATTTTATTTTATAACCGGAGTCTTTGGTTACACATATATTGGAATACTAATTTGCTATTTTATTTTACCACTGGGACGTTAAAAAAAGTTGAAAAAAGTTTTAGGATTAGCCCTTAGAAATCTTTTTAAATAATCCTTGTTAAAACCTATAAAAGAAAAAAATGATTGCTGTCTGATAAATGAGCTAATCTCGAATAAGTTTATAATGTACTAGCTTTTGTCCGCGTCTTCATCCGCGCTGTTTTTGTGACGTGTTCATTTACAGCTTCACCGGACTTGAGGTGGCCGAGTGCAGTTGGCGCTTAGCCTAAACCTCGTTTTAAGAGTAACTAAGGTCGAGAACAAGAGTCTCGGCTTGGGCCGTTACATCGTTATTATTACCGGATTGGGAGGCCACCGAGCTCTTAGGTCGCTTCAGTGGACGGTCCATGGCGTAACTGGGGTCAAGAGCCCCCGAGAGGCGACCTCGGCTGTTAGTTAATAAACGATTCAAGGGTACCTTGATCGGTTGCTTTTATCTGGTTACTATTTTTATTAATACATCTAATACTACTACCACTTCGGAGAGAGTAAGCGTTGGTAGAAGAAGAGGCGGAAGAAACTTTTACAATGGTAGAACCCGCTTTAACATCTTCGCAAGAATGGGCCGGCTCGCCCGGTGTAATACCACGACCACACAGAAGACAGGCGTCAAGTGGAAGCTACTCCGCGTTTCGTCTGATAAGTGTGGTTCCTGAGGCCTATTTTTAGTCTTCTTTTCCTTCCCACCCTTATCTTACAAGGTAATGATGGGAAGAGGAAGCGTACTTGACGGAGGAGGATACGCATAGGAAGAGGAAATATTCTCTTTCAGTGCATCTTCTCCTCCGTCGATTAAAGGTAAGCAACGCGTCTGCAATTGCGGATGTCTATGGGCAGCTGACTGACTTCGCTATTTCAGCGATTTCAGGTGGCCGCTTGCTCGTTTGACCTCTTGTGATATAAAAAAAAAACTCGAGCAACGCTTCTATCATTAGCAGGAGAAAAGCGACCTATTATGTGGCCGTATCGCGAGAATTGTTAGAAATCGGACGTGCTAACTTTAATAGAGATAAGGGTTGGTCTCTGTCTGCTACATGGGAACCGTGTTGCTGAGTTCATAGCAGCAAAACAACGATGATGGTGTACGTGTGGGACGTGATACTGATCAAGCAAGCAAGCAAACTTACTGAAGTTTTGCGCCCCATTTAAATGTTAACAGAAACAATGTCAGTGACTCATCAATTTTGAGCCCGTCGACATCGTCGTCGCCGGCGCAACAGCAGCCGCCGATCCCCCAGCGACCCCTGCGACCCCGTGTGGCGCGTTATGAGCTTTGACCGCGGACAAGACGAGACGCGACACGACCGCGAAGTAAACATAATAAACGCTCGTCCTTAATGTGGATCCCCAGAGGGTGTGAAACTAGTCGGTGCCGCAAGCGAATAATTACATCTCAGTGTCAGTCAAAGTTTAAATAATTTAAGTGACCATTACAGATAAGCGTCTCTATTAAATTGTCAAATGGCGCCAAATGGAAATTCGTAATCTCTGGCTACAATAAACCAAAGGGATATTACTGGGGTTAAGAAATTGAATGATTAAAATCAATTAATTAGCTTTATACTGTCAAATTTTATTGAAAATAGATGAGATATCAGCTTTGGTACTTAGATAATAGTGCATTAATGTATTAACAACTAGTACCTAATGGTTACATGCTAAGAAGTTCAAGGCCACAGGTCAAGCAAGACTGTGAGACAAGGAACAACGATACCAACTCCTTAATAACCAATTTAAATTGATACATACTTCACATTAAGATTGTATTGAATTCTTTAATTTGTCAGCAACATTAGCATAAAGTTTGATTAAGTTTTAAAGAAATATTTTTCATAAGTAACATACCTTTACGTTTTAAGTCGAATATTGGTATATTGTAACATATTGTAATATTTTTCTTCCTACACCGCTTCATGAAAACAAAACAATTCAAGGCTTTTAACTTAATAATATGAACAATCGTCGTGAAAGGTACATGACTGATCAAAATAAGTGCGGTCCCGACGCGGGCTATACGTGTTCAACCTTAGAACAGATACGAGCGAAATGACTCGAATGCCCAGGGCTAAGTTACAATTGCAGGAGTCACAAACTTAATGTAACCATAATTTATTACATAAAAAAAACTAAAACAAAATACACAACAGAAATATAAATAATCATAATTCATAATCAAATTCAATAGGAAAAATGATAAAAGCAACATTGACAATATTTTTTCAAAATATTTTTGAATAAGGTTTTTCCTTTGCACGACAGAAAATATAAATAAAATATGTCATTATTTTACGTACGATAATGATAAATGTTTAGCACGCCTGTTATTCTTTGGTACTAGTGTGGCTCTCACCGGACGGACGCCAATCAAAGCGCGCAGCAGTCGCAACTAATCAGCAGTAGGACGTGAGACGGACGCCTCGGCAAATGCGTCATCTCAGCATTCGTCACATCAACAAACCAATACGCCGTGAATTATTTACAATGGAGTCAAGTACCAAATGGAACACCTTTACAAGAACTGTCTAAGAATCTAAAAATTATATTGAGTAAAGGGAAAACTTCGAAAAAAAGAAATAATAAAGAAAAAAATTCAGAGTCTTGCCGGAGGGGTGTCAAATTGTCAAATTAATCGTCACTTTCCACTGACTAAATACTGGTCCAAAAACATATTGTCATCCCTATTCATCTATACATATAATAAAATTGGGGTGTCTGTTTGTAACCGTTTTTTTTTCTACATGTATACGAATATATATGCGGTACTAACTCCGAAATAACATTTTTTACAATTTTTGTCTGTCTGTCGGTCGGTCTGTTTGTTCCGGCTAATCTCTGGATTGGCTGGACCGATTTTGACGGGACTTTTTTTGGCAGATAGCTTATGTTATAAGGTGTAACTTAGACTATGTTTATTTTTAGAAAAAAAACTTTATTTTATAAAAAAACGGGCTGACGAAGTCGCGGGCGACAGCTAGTCTTGTCATATATTTCGTTGGTGAATACTCACGATTAATTTCTGAAGAGGCAATGTGAAAAAAACATTATACACAAAATATTTTACAATGACATGAAAAATTCAATGCTTGGAACTTCAGAAATGGTTGGCATCACGGTGCTAATTAAATGCTTCATGTATTGGTACATTTTCACTTTTTCGTTTATCCAAATATCTCCCCGAGCAAAAATAATGCAATCCGCTAATCTGCATATAACGTTGAGAATAACCCAGCGTAAACCACTATTCCAATTATCTTATTGTCTCTTTCCGTTGTTATTTTTAGCTTTATTTTGAGAGTGGGTTCTTTTATAACAGCTAAATATAGTACAATGATATACATTATACAACTAAATATACATTTCAAATATACATTATTGTATGTAAAAGAATTCATAGAAGGACAAATAAGCTTCTGGATAATAATTGCAATCTCGAATGCTAGATAATAAGTTTTTTTAATTACCAGCATCTATTTGAATATATTATTCTTATTTAATATCAAATAGTTTATTTATTTTTTGATAGTGTAGAAAAGAAAAATAAGCACACACAATTTTTTAAAACCATGCGGATACACATTTTTCACTTCACACAAAAACCACTTTTATTTCCCTTAGTTATTCTTCCTTGTTTTTGTAAATTTTTTTTGTTTTGCTATGATGTCTCACAATAATCTATCAATATTTTTCAAATGCAGGTATTCTGTATCGCTGTCATCTTATCTCCTTTGTGGGCGTCCGAAGAATCTGCGCAGGATTTCATCGAGCATGTATTAAGGATTCCAAATCCGGACAAAGTACTCAATTCGGTATTGGGACGCCTTGAAAGAAATCGACAACTAGAATTGGCGGCACGAACTCGGCAGCAGTACGATGAACATTGCGATGAACCTTCCGAGGTGAGGAATAAATATTTTATGACGTCGTGGTCACCATTTTACCCCTCGTTTGTCGACCTATTGAAGTAGGTCTTCTCCATTTATAGTTATAAAATCGATCACCCGTCGTCACTATGTCATAAACCATGACCTAGACAACGATGCAACTATTTATGTCGCCCGTATTCTTTGCAAATTTTGCAAAGTTAGTTATTTTTTCGTAAAGAATTTTATTTGTTAAATCTACATTTAAAGGAAACCGGATATTGCACAAAAAGGCAATACATTCATCGATGTAATTATAAGCCTGGGTAAAACATTACTATGTAATTGCCGACCACAAAGAAAGAAAAAGAAAAGTCTTGAATATTAATTTCTGTAAAATATATCGTAAATATACTGGACAATTTTTTTTAATCAAATTAAATTTAGTTTAATTTGTTTAATAAATTATTCATTTTAAATTTGTCTTATTAAATTAATTTAATTTAATTTAAAGTTAAACGCATTTAGAAATCAATGTTTTACATAAATCATTAAAATCCCCTTCTCGAGACTGAAAAAACCTGATTGACTGTAGCAAAAATATTTAACAATAAAAAGAAAGTAACATCAAGTGAGATTTAAATTCGTTGTTTTTATTACTATGTTTTTTATTTCATATCTCATATCGACTACATCCGTTTAGTACCGATAACGCACCCTATGACTTCGGGGAAGAAGACGAATCGAATGACTCCTGACTCGGCAAAATCAGCTCAATTGTGTAGGCTGTACGATATTACAATGAAATTTACATACAAAAAATAAACACATACACGCGCTAAAATCATTAAAATCTCTTTCTCTAGGGAAAATAGCCTCACTAGGGGGACACGGGACATTAAGTAAGTAAGTAGTGAAAATAATATTGGGCGTGGTAACTCACTTAAAATAATGTAGCTCATATCTACAACCCTGATCACACATAAAATACACAATTCAGTATGTTTACATAAATTATTTTACATATAATAGAAAAGAAAGAACAAACAACGAAGTGAAGTCACCGCCCATAATTCGGGCGTAAGACTTATAGGTTAATCTGTCCCACCTTAGCGTTGATCTTGACAGAAAAAAAATCTGTTGGCGGATTTCTAGAATCCGAAATTTTCAATAGAAACATTAAAATAACCAAATAGGAAACCTAAACCTAACAGAAATGCAAAAAAGATTGATAGGTTAAGTGGTTTATTTACAAAGAGTGACAGAAAGTAAGTTAAATAAAATCTACGAACCCTTTCACCGTCTGTCCAGTCGCTTACTAATCGATTAATGTGACTTTGATGATAAATTAAGCACAACTACGTTGAACAGGGGAAGCTGCGCCCCTGTTTGAGATTTTACAGTAAATTAAAATCAGTACCGCAATAAATCAATACAGGCGAGATGTGTTAGATGCGCTCTCCGCAGGTACAACGGGCGCATGTCCCATTTGTCCGGTCCAAGCTACTGCATTTCGTATTCATAGAATCGCTATGACGTAAGAGTTAATATGCATTACTGATAATGATTTTATTATAGGTCCTACCTGAGTATACCGAGACATTGCAGGGGTCGCGTGAGCGTGGCCTAAGACAACTCGGCGTTCAGGTATATGCAGTAAAGTAGATAATTAAATACATCGTTTTAATTTTACTTTACAAGTATAGATATTTAGGGGTAGTTTAAAAGATAACTAGTAACTTTAAACGACTTGAACATGTTTGATATTTTCCAAATGGGTATTGAAAATATAACTTTTAATGGTATTTACACGAAAATATATTTAGAATCATATCAGCGTTACTTTTGTTAATTTAAACTTACCTATTAAATTCTATTATTTGTCTTCTTACACTTATTACTTGAATTTAAAAACGTTTTCTGTTATGAAAGTAAATTATAAATATTTATGTTAATAAAAACTAAATAATTATTAAATATTACATAAATGTCGAAAATGCTTGTAACTCGCACCGCGTCGACTTTGCGAATCAATAAGCAGGACGATACCTAGGCGTACCCTTTCTAGCAGGTTAGGTCACTGAGAGTGAACGAGACGTATCATACCGTTTTGGGATGCAAACATATACTACCGATGCATCGAATCGTTGTACACACCTAGGGACGTTAATTGAGCACTAAGGGCAATATTTTTTATAGATTTAGTATAAGAAGTCTACGACTGCTCCATTAATCATTTAGCACAGATACGTGTGAATTATAAGTATTATATCACACGGAATTAATAAATAATATTTTGTTTTCAGAAACATTACCCTATTTGTCACTTGGAGCGTAAGATCAGAAGGTTGAATACGGATGAATACGAGTACAGACCGGCTTATTATGAAGAGATACGATGCACCGCTTCTGCAGATGACGAAGTTACAACCACCAATGAGGTATATTAAAATGTTATTTAATATGTACAAAGAGGTCATATCTAGCATTTATTTTTTTAAATTAATCATCAATGGATTTATGGCATTTTAAATAATAGTAATAATATATATAGTATAAATAATAATAATAATAAAGAGTCTGAAAAAGTTTTATTAATAATTTTAGTAATCACAGTCTGATGGAGAAATTATGGTTTCCGAAATATTTAAAAAATAAAGAATCGAGTATTATGCGGTACAAGGGTTTAATTAAAAAACCTAGTTTAATTTAAAAAAAAAAACATTTTTCAGATATGCTCGAGTCTTGGATTCTCTTGTGTTCAATGGAATAAAACAATTCACTTAACTCGTCGGCGTTATTCAAGGTGACAAATGGTTTTAAATTTTTTTTTAATAAGATTAATCTTAACAATATTATAAATGCGAAAGTTTAGATGGTGGGATGGATTGATATTTGTTAGAATTTGTAGCCTAAACTGCTGAAAGGATCTCGATGAATTCGCATAGAAGTTGAAGATAGTCTGGAAGAACACATAGGCTACTTTTAATCCCGGAAATATATATAATATATACATACATACGGTTCCCGCGGGATACATACTTTTTCTTATATACATATTTACTCAATAATTCCTGAACTCAACAGATTTTACTGAAATTTTGCACAGATATAGAACATAGCCAGGAGTAACACATAGAATACTTATTTTTATTTGAATTCCACGCGGACGGAGTCGCGGGCGACAGCTATTTAAATTGTTTAATACGAACTTTACAGGGGTGGTTATAGATTTCTATCTTGCGCAATCCTTGCCCAACACTCTCGCTTCTGCATAAATAATCAATGTATAAATCTTTTTCTGTTTATTATTTTAAATATCTATGTCTTTCAGTGATTGCTGGGAAACAAAGACAATGGTGATACCGGCTGGTTGCGAGTGTATGTGGCCTGTCCATCGCCTCGGCGACATTAATCTACACGTTTAAAAACCTGACAAAAATCCGTCAAAAATTTATTACGCTTCTGTACACATCTATGATAAAATTTAAGTTAAAATGTGAAATTTTTAAAAAATCATGCATTTTTTTGTTTGAGAATTACTTTTGTTTACTAGAGTCATATAAATTATATTAAATGTTTTTTATATCTAAGGGATAATTAATTTGTTTAAACCCTATCACTGTTTTTATTTTATTACACAACAAATGTAAAGTATAATTCATAAATAGATTGTGATATCTGAAGTTTGTTTGTACCAGATTTTAGTTTGTTATGTATAAAATCATTTCGCTTAACTTCTAAAACTGCTTCTAGAATTTTAGACAAGAGTTTATTGGTAGTACAAAATATATCTAAGTTAGATAATAATTAATCCATATTTTAAATAATAAATGTGAACAAATTATTGAACTTTGGTGAATTTATTTCGAATAACGTCTAAAAACATTAAGCATGATTAAACTAATCCTTCTTTGTTTTTCTCGACACCTTGCAGTTATTTAAATGGCACAGACGTGAACGTTACATTAACTGTAGGAATGAGGTATTGCTATTACATTGACGCAGGAGCAAATACAGCCGTGAGCAAAAACCAAAGTGTCTT
>JAAOEG020000025.1:9176259-9186329 GCA_011763625.2 Papilio bianor | reverse complement strand
ACTCTAAGGCAATCACCGAGACTTTCAACTGTCGACAGATGTAAAAACATTAATGTTTTCTCTGTTTTCTTTAAAGAATTTGAAAGAGACGGCAATATAGTAGTTATACTGTGGAGATGCTTCGTTACTGATATCTGTGGAGTCGAAACCAAGTATCGGAACGAACCTTGGCTGCCGTCCAAGGATTACTATTGAACCCATCGCGTCCGAATTCGAATTCCCACGATTGCACTTATAATAATAAAAGAACAGAGTTTCTGTTATAACCATATCATGAAATATTTGAACACTGTTTTAAAGTAAATACAACTTAAATTTTTATCATATTATTTCCCTACAAGTTGCGTCTAAACTTAAAAAAAAATCCAAAATCGTGGTCAGTAAAGTACATAGAAAGGGGGAAACATAGAATGTAACGTAAGCCAGGTAGAGATAGAGGTGTTATAGGATCATTAATAATGGTAGAGGCTGCATTTAACATCTTTTGCACGTTTCCCAGGGGGGGTACCACAAACACCAGTTTTGGAGAATCCCCCTCCACGCGTTTACGCACCTTCTAGACACCTTGGGCACCCTCTGCCACCTCGTTCGTGGATATCTGCAATATCAGGGGACTCTTTTCCAACATAAAGGCATAGCAGCTTCGGACGGCAAAGCTGGCCTTGGTTTTTCTAACAGAGACGCAGATATTCTCTCCTGCTAACACTTCGTACCTATCCTGTCCGGGATACAAATTGGAACACTCCTTTTTGCCCAGGGCTGGGGTATGCGTGTGCTTCAGAGAGGACATCTGTGCTCGTCTCTTCAGCCTTCTTGAAGGTAGGGACCTATACCTTTTCTGGTTGCGCGTATATTGCGATGTCCATCCGCGAGTCACACCCGCCGCTTAAATCGTGGTACTTGGCGACTTCAACGCCCACAATGCTGATTGGCTTGGTTCTCGTACCACCGATCACGCGGGCAGATCTTTCTACAATTTTGCCTTGACTTATAATATGATTTGACGCAGGACCTCGCCCACGCGAACCAGATGTGGAAGATCATACACTTTCCCTGTTGGACCTTCGGCTGATGGATGTGAGGTCTCACATCCGGGCAACTATATGGTATCTGTCGACGCCCCCTTGGGCTCGTCGGACCACTGCCTGATCCGGACAACGGGGCCAGACAATAGTTAGACGGATCCGGGCTATCGCTCGGCTAAATACTGGCCGATAACCATTACCTTGTTCTCAAAAGTCATGGGAACCACCATCAATCGCCAGTTCATGAGATACCTTGAGGAGCGATCGCCAGTATGACCTTTGTTAGGGTATCTTCTAGCGTACCGCACGCATTTGGGCACTAGGAGGCCCTGGCAGTGGCAATGGTAGTCTGGACGTGGACAAGGCCTTTGATCGGGAGTGGTACAAAGCACTTCTCTCGAAGTTGCCTTCCTCCGCACTGCCCGAGAAACTGTGCGCTTGGATTTCCAGCTTTTTGGAGGTTTGGAACATCAAGGTCGTATTCAACGGCGCATAACCTCAAACCAATCAATGCTGGTATCCCATAGGGCTGTATACTGTGGCCCCCCGTGTTTCTTCTGCGTATCAATGACATGCTGCAAATTAGCAATATCCACTGTTATGCAACGATAGCAAGGGTGATGAACTGTACTCGACGCGCGCTAACCTTTCTCGTGATACTGCCGATGAGAACCGGACCAAGCTCGTGCCTGGACTGGAGACTCTTTTTGGTGAAGAGTCGGGTTGGGGTCGACAAGATCTTGTTCATTTCAATCCCAAAAAGACAGAAGTCTGCGCTACGACAGCTAAAACACAACCCTTTTGTCGTGGATCTACATTTCAAAGGCATTCCATTAGATGCCGCAGCCAGTATCAGTATTCTCGGCGTTGACATATGTATTATAATAACGTTCAGTTTCACAGTTATTTGGAAGACAATGCCAAGCTGGCCTCCAAAAAGCTGGGTGTGCTGAGCAGAGTATTTCTAGGGCCACCGCCTTTCCCTTTACAAGACGTAAGTTCAACCCCATATGGAATACTGCTCCCATCTCTGGTTTGGAGCACCCCAAAACCAACTTCTCCATTTGACCGCATAAAACGGAGGACGATTCGTATCGTCAACGACCGAGCCCTTGCTGACCGGCTCGAGATTCTGGCCTTGCGGAGGGACATTAGTTCCCTCTACATTTTTATTGTATATACCACGGGCAGTACTCCAAAGAATTGCTTGGAATAATTCCACACACAGACAGAATTTTACACAGACCGTAAGGTACCATCCACGAATTTTATCTCGCACGGTCGCGTTGTAGAATGGTCTGCCCTAGGCGATGTTATTTTACATATTTATGATAGTTAATAGTCACGGTTATTCGATGAATGTTCAATGTTAAAAATGTATAACTTCGCTTCACTCAAAAATGACTGGCACATCATAAAAATTCAATTAAAAACAATGCTCGGATGTTTCGCTTGATCGAGATTTTGTTATTCAAAGGATTTTTTAATTCCATTAGCAAGGTTGGCGTTATTTCGAAGTAATATTGACGTGGTTGTAAGTAAAAGCTTTTCCCTAGCTTAGTGAAACGACAAAAAATTTAAATACACAGCTAAAGATTTCATGTGTAATAATCAAATCAAATCAATCAATCAAAACCAATCAAATCAATCGTGTCCCAGTATTTTATAAATAAAAATTTTAAATGTTTCTATTTTTGTTCTTTACGCGTACTTGAACCACTGGACAGATTTTCACGAAATTTTTGAAGAATATTCAGAAGACAGCAGAGGAGGTTTGTGACCCTAAGATGATAATAATGTACATAACCATAAGTAAATTAAGTTACATTTATATTTTTGATGTTATTTTGACTCGAGCATTGCAAAGCAGGGTAATATAAGATCAAATTAAAGATCTCTTTTTTCTGTATAAAAATGCTTTGAAATGTTACCATGTCGTTTGGTTGGAAAACAATCGTCTTAGAATCAGGTCAATAAGTAAGGTAATTTTTTTATTTAAAAAGATGGCAGACGCCTGTAATTGCTGAAATAGCGAAGTGACCGCTGCCATAGACATCCGCAATTACAGATGCGTTGCCTACCTTTAATCAACCGAGGAGGACACGCACTGAAAGAGAATATTTCCTTTTCTTATGCGCCCCCTCCTCCGTTGAATGCATAACCCCTTACCATCATTTCCTTATATGAAAACAGTGAAAAGCGAAAAAGGACTAATATTAGGCCTCCGGATGGCACACTTATCAGACGAAACACGGAACTACCTCCACTTCACGCATATCTTCTGTGTGGTCGTGGTATTACACCAAGCGAGCCAGCTAATTTATTTAGCCTTACTGAACTCTACCCGTAATGTTATTACTTACCTGAGTGCACCTAGCTGCTCACCTGAGTGTACCCATCAGCTTTGATTATGTTCTTCAAAGTATTCGTTCCGGAGTGCATTAAGTCGATTCTTTTGTTCTACTTTGTTCAGAGATAGCTTGATTAGTCAAAGGTTGAAAAGCCTTGTACCCTAGTCTGTACCTATTCAAGGATATAAAAATTTTATTAGTTTCATATTATGAAATTTTCCATAAATATTTATTAAATTTAAAAATGTTATAATTGTAAACGGATGGACGGAAGTACAGAATATTTATGTCAATATTATTCACCTTAAATTACAAATGCCTTTTATTTAAAAAAACTGAAGATGGAAAGTCTTCGGTGGCGTTATTCGGTTTAATGTTTCGTGAAAGCTTCAGCTCTGCAGACAATTTTCTTCGCGTTTAATTGCTTGAAACATCTACTGTTGGATATATACACGAAAGTTATAGTAGATTGCTATCGGATAACATTTAAAAAAAAAATATTCACAGATTTTTTCAATTACTAATTTTTCTTGTAACCATTCCAACTAAGCTCTACGCTTGTGCTAGGATATGGTTTACGACAATTATTCTAATGGTGGGATTCGAACTGTCAACCATGTTCGAAAACAGTACCCTTAAGAAGTCTATTGGCTTAATTTATGTATCCAACATTTTTTTATAATTAATGAATGAAATTTTAATGTTTTTATTTTTTTTTCTAAATACAGCACGTTATGTATCAGTATAGTCTAGGTTACTCAATGAATCGCTTTTACAATCTTAACCCATACGTGTCGTGCCTAATATTTGTCCTCTTCCCGTTTCCACCACTTTCTAATAAGAAAGGTCGGGAAGGGTAAGCGTATTTGACGGAGAGGGGCACGCATAGGTAGATGATATATTATCTTTCGATGCGTCTCCTCCGTCGATTAAAGGTAAGTAACGCATTTGCAATTGCGGATGTCTACGGGTAGCGATCACTTCGCTATTTCAGCGATTTTAATTTCCCCGCTTGTTCGTTTGTCACCTTGTAATATATAATAAAATGTTTAAGAGTACAGTCATTTACTAAGCTAGTGCGCACCATATTTTGGCCACATTTCATGTGATGGGATTATGGTATCGTTGATTTATCATTGGTAAAATAAATCTTTTGCCGATTTCATAAAATCGTGACAATCCATTAGCGAAAAGGGAAGAAAAAATATATTTTAACGGACGTGGCCGGTGTGCGGTTTTGTACATTTTGTTGACACATCAAATATTATACTGTAGTTAAATATGTATTTTTTTATGATTTTTGTTCCGCTTAAGTTGATTTGAACTCAAGACGATTTTCATACTATTTGTATTTTTTCCTAAGTATCATAAGGGTACTGAAAAGATATTACTAACTTTTTTTTATATATGTCCTTTGCAGAACCAGGCCATGAAGATTGTGCGCACCATTGGGCAAGCTTTCGATGTGTGCCACAAAATGAAGACGAAAACCTCTGACTACCAGGCGCCGTCGACTTCGTCGGCCCCAGACGTGGCCGTGCCCAGCACTTCCGGAAGGGCCGCAAAGACATCCAAAGGTTTGGATAAAACCTGCATTTTGTATGTGCTCGGACTAAATGTCAAGCTAAGCGATGTTTTAATGTTTCATCGTATTTTCACATATTAATATTTCGTTAATTGTGTTAATATTTTGCAATGCTATTATATAAAATTCCTGGGCAAATATTTTTTTTAATATGAGCTGCTCTTTTGCGATTTAACCAATGTTTGCTAGCGACATGCGATTTTGCTCGCGTTTAACCATTCCATTTTGTAAATATGAATGTTTATTTATTAATAATATAAATGCATGAGGTTTCATCGAAGATATTTCTGAAATGTCAATATCGTTTGTAAGTTTGTACGTTCAATTAAGTAATTAATGAATGAGCAGCTGTGCGGTACTTTTGAAATGCGTTTTATTTACAAAATGTATAATTGTAAACAATTGAAATAATTTCATATTTAAATCTATTTAAGTACCTAATCAAAAGTAGAAATGATAGATTGATTCGCATTCGATCAAAATTTGTTGTGTTCTCAAGCGCAATAAATGTTTTTATCTACGGCACAAAAATTTTAGTCAATAGCAATATTTCTAAACCGTTATTTTGATCTTATGTCAATTTCACTTATTAATTGAAAATTGACAGCCAACTTTCTACAAATCGGAGATGCTCTTTAACAAATAAATTAAACTGTCATTCATTTACTTGTACAGTCACATACAAAACAAAGATATATTTAGGAACCTGCTTTACGAGATTGACAGTACATTTGTATAAATATGTGTTGACGTTCTGCTTAATGACACGATTTCCAAAATAAAGTCATAACGTATGGTTTTGCCATCGCTGTACGCTCGACTTCGTGGGATAATCTGAGCGCGAAGTCGTAGCTAAAAGCCTGTGCCAAATATTAGAGTATATTACGAAAAGATAGACATCCATCACACTTATCTCGTATGATCAATGATCGTACGCGATATTATTATAAATTATTCGGCAGTTAACACCGACGCTGGTCGTAAATAACAATTATCCTATGCATATTTGAGATGTTAGCACTATAAAATCATAAATATTGAAAACATTACACAAGCCGATTAGAACACGAATTTCGTAGTGTAATCTGGCATAGTCTTTTTTATTACAAGGCGGCAAAAGGCCTAACCTAAACTCTCCGAAATAGCGAAGCGACTACTGCCCATTGACATCCGCAATTACAAATGCGTTGCCTACTTTTAATTAACAGAAGAGAGGACGCACAAATAGAGAATATTTCCGCATATTATGCGTCTCATTCTCCGTTCTTGTCCTTTGCTTATAAGAAAAGAATAGAAAGAGAAAGAAGACTAAAATTAGACCCACATTCATAAAATTACACGCGGAATTGCTTCCACGTCATATTCTGATATTACGGAGCTTCTAAAGTGCAGATTGCTTGTCAATATTGATTGCTGAAAGAAGAAGCAATAAATCCACGGATGGATTTGACTATATATATGTATATATATTATATTTATTTATATATACAAATATATAATGCATACATTGTTAATAGGATTACATTTACAATGACATTTACTTCGTAATACGAGATATGTAACCGAAGTGACAAAATTAGGTCATCACAGTCCACCTGGCTCAATGTTTACGCGATAGTGCCACATCTTAACCGTAGTCCACCGCATCATATATGTAGAGGTTTATAATTAGGTTTTATGTATTGTTTTATGACATACAACGCGACCGGCAACAACTGGGTACGTCGGCAGCGTCACTGTTTATTGCTTATGTGGCTTAGGGTTCATTCAGACAGACCGCTAGAGCAGAGCAGATTTCATATCGCAAAAAATGGAGGTTTGTACGATTGAAACGAAGTTTCATTTTATATCCCACGTCTTATTTTATCGACAGCAAGCGAATGAGACAACTAAAGTAAAATAAAACTTGTTCCAATTGCATAATGAGCAATTTTATACGAGACTAGCTGTCGCCCGCGACTCCGTCCGCGCTTACTTTTTCTAAAATTAAAGATTTTTTTCTAAAATATGCGTAGCCTAAGTTTACTCCTTGTTACACCAGCTACCTGCCAATAAAAGTCCCGTCAAATCGGTCCAGTCATTTCAGAGATTAGCTGGAGCAAACAGACAGACTGACAAAAATTGTAAAAAATATTATTTTGGTGTATGTAAAAAACGGTTATTTCAATATTAAAAACAGACACTCCAAGTTTATTATATGTATAGATAAATATCTGCTCTGCTCTACGCTTCTCTGTGAACAAAACTTTACACATTGTAAACAGTGGCTCAGGTAAAAATTACAGATTTACTTCGAATAATTGTGGATTTACACTGACGTAGAAAAACTATTGCTATCTCAGTATTGAAAAGAGTATGTGAGGGATGATGTTTGTTTTTGTGAGAGCGTTTCAGCAGTGGAAACTCATGGAAAGAATGTGAAAGTGTTTTACATTATATCCGAAAAGATAATGCTGATTTTAAAAGATTTTACATTCTGGTAGCTATCTTACTCACTTACTTATACTTACTTACTTCTCAGCCGTATGTCGCCCACTGCTGAGCATAGACCCAGGACATAGGCCTCCCCCAGAGATCATCACGATGGTCACACGCATCCAAGATACTCCTGCAACCTTGACTAAGCTTTTTTAAACAACACAATTTTCTTTTGTACTCTGCAACTTTTTGGTCTATCGACACACTAATCTAATCTTCAATATATTGAGAAACTAGATTAGGTTGAATACCAAAAAATTGTGCCGCAATTGTCTAACATAACTATAAGAAACTGGACATTATAACAGAATAAAACGGCTAACTCACGTATATTTTTAAAAGGTCTCTCTCACAGAGAGAGAGAATCAGTGAGAGACGGGTGACGACCGCGAAATAATACCAGTCCCACTCACCCTGAAGAAGAGCCCCCGATAGGTTCGAAACTAGTCGGTGCCAACACCGGATTAAATACTCGTATACGTGAGTTAGCCGTTGTTATAATAATGTCTCACGAATGTTTAAACAGTTTTATACAGTTTTTTACTGGACATTTCCGAAACGTTTTTGTACATGATCTATACAATTACTAGTCATTTTAAAAACTTTAAAATTTTATTAAATAAACAAGAAATATAACCTAATATGTAAAGACTTAGTAATTGCGGAACTTTGAACCTCTTTGATCCTTGACAACTCAAAATAGCGGAAAACTAAAAGCCACTCTTATAACTTTGGAATTCTTATAAAATTAAAATTAAGCAAAACTTTCGCTACAATTCCAATTATACGATATATTTAATAAAATATAATATAGTTTAAAGCCATTAATACTATTATAAAACTATATTAACTAAAGAATAATAAAAATCAGAATAAAAAAATAGAGTTCTTAAAATTTTATTCTGTTTTAATTTTTATAAAATCCCTAAACTACTCAACCTAATTAAATACAATTTGTAACGGCGATAAATGTCTTTCTTTTTGCATTAAATCTATACTCATAATAAAGTTGGAGTGTCTGTTTGTAATATTGAAATAACCGTTTTTTTCTACATGTATATGAATATATATACGGTACATACACCAAAATAACATTGTTTACAATTTTTGTCTGTCTGTCTGTCTGTTTTTTCCGGCTAATCTCTAAAACGGCTGGACCGATTTTGACAGGACTTTTATTGGCAGGTAGCCGATGTAATAAGAAGTAACTTTAGCTACGTTTATCTTAGACTTTTTTATTTAAAAAAAAGAAGGCGCGGACAGAGTCTCGGATGACAGCTAGTGTATACATATAATACAATTAGAGTGTCTTCTGTCTGTCTGTCTGTCTTTCTGTTTATTCCGGGTAATCTCTGAAATGGCTGGACCTATTTTGACGGGACTTTTATTGGCAGGTAGCTGATGTAATAAGAAGTAACTTAGGCTATGTTTATTTTAGAAAAAAACATTTATTTTAAAAAAACAACGAGCGGACGCAGTCGCGGGCGATAGGTAGTCTTGAATAATTCCTAACAAGGATTGCTCTGTTCGATATAGAAAAAATACTTCTAAATGCGATGTTAATCACCTATTAATCAATAACTTAGCACTGTCACACTCGTAACACTCAGAATACATTTAATGGCTCATATTTCTATCAGAAATAACATACATTAAGGACATTTTAAACGATATAATATTACTGATATTCTAAATGCGAAAGTTTACACGGATAGAATTTTAAGTAGGTATCTTCACAAAGGATTTCTCTGCAATTTGACTTAGATATAGAATATAATCTTGATGTACACATAGGTTACTAAGTAAACTACCACTTCGCGTGAACAGAGTCGCGGGCGACAGCTAGTATCTCATAATATTATAAGTGCGAATATTTGGACTGATGGATGGATGTCTGTTTGAACGTATATCCAGAATGATTCATCAGATTTAAATGAAATTTGATATAGAACATAGTTTGGAATAAAACAGAAGCTAATTTGCAAGTATTCCTTTTACTTCCACGCGGACGAAGTCACGGGCAAAATGCAGTAATATAAAAATATAATAAAGAGTAAATACACACTTCCTTATAACGCAGAATGTCGATAATCGCTATAAAGTTTTAAATATATTAATTATTTTTATCCTAAAAAGCCCTTCACTTACGATACTCTTAGGCTGTATATTTTCACGTCATTATTCATAGGGGGCGATTGTTACACGAGAAAAATACAGAAATTGCAAGCTAATAGCAAACAAGGAAGGTTGCCATGGTAACGTTTGTTCTTAGTCAATAGTCGTAGTCCACAGCTTTCGTTATCATTTGACCATTTTAATTATATCATTTGCATTTGAAAGTTAAGTTAATGATATACTTATTATATTATTATATTATATATTGCGAAATATTTACTCAGTCATATGGAATTCCATACGGGAACACAAGGTAGAGACATTAAATGTGGATGGCTGCAAAGGTAGAGGAAGACCGAAAAAAGTATGGATTGTGTGAAAGAGGATATGCGTAAATAAGTTTAAAATAAAAAATATTTTAAAAACAAGCTTTTATTATGCACGAAAAATCAGCTCCATGATACCATATTTTTGTATTGTTACCGAAGTTACGAAGACATACCAAATTTCAGCTCA
>JAAOEG020000025.1:9138580-9149489 GCA_011763625.2 Papilio bianor | reverse complement strand
TCTAGACTGTAAAATTGGTTCGAGTCAGATCAGCTAGTAGCTGTATGTTTTCACTAATATCACTTGTATTTAAAAAAAAAACAACCTTTCATTTCACATTGGGACAATTGACATAATGACCGGAAGTTCTTGTTTATTTGGTGGATTGATTAGATTAGATTTGTCTAATGGAAAATAAATCCTAATGAGCTGAGCAGTCCACAAGAAAATATCTGAAAAGCAAATAATTTTTATACATAATTGTATATCAACACAATGGTAATAGTGGTAATGGTATAGTAACTATTCTCTAAACCCTTATGTAAAAATATCGAAAGTAAATGATTACAAGTAGGGTTGTTTCAGTACGCACGGTAAAGGTACGCACCTTTATCGTGCGTTCTTTGTGCTTTGTCATTAAAAGAAAGGAAGTGAAGAAAAAATTATCAATAAAAAACAATTTCAATTTATTAACTTTATTTAATATAAATGTGGAAAATGTTGAGACTCCAATATCACAAGGTAAATTTCGCACTAAGAACTACAGAGTTATTAATGTAAATAGTAGAATAATACTTCAAACAATCCAATATTGTTATATCACTGGTAGTACAAATTAAGAGGCACCAGTGTCTGCCTCAAACGTAACTTTAATCAATTACAAACAAATACACTAGTTGTGATAATTACAAAACTAATACTGACTTTATACTAAGAAGATTTGTTGCAAAATGAGTTAAAGAATCAAATAAATGTATTGCGCAGAAAGTTCAAAATGAAGTGAATTTGCAAACTTCCGCTTAAGCAACATACAAACTCATTTTTACTTGAGCTTATAAAATATGAGTCCAACAAAAATAGATACCTTAGTATAATTGATCACAAATAAACATTATAGCAATAAAAATCAGCCTTTGTCCTTCCATGTCTCGACTTTTTTGACTTGTTCAAAGTGGAGCATAGAACAGAACAGATTTTTATAAATGTTTGTTTCAATCGCATATCTGCTCTGCTCTCCGATCCATCTGAACAAACCCTTACATTCTCAGGGCTTATAAAAAACCAATATGCTGCACCAATCGGAGATTATTACAACAGTAATACAAAATACTTATTTTTAAAATTAAATCTATAGAAATAAATGTAAATATCTTATAAAGTATTACGTGAATATGAGGTTATTTAAACCCTATCAACTAGATATATTAAAAAGAAAATGAAGCTTTAATTCTGTAGAGTAGTAATTTGTGCAATTAAAACAATTACTCAAGGAATATTTCGATTGTTGGTAATTTTTGGCACATCTCATTAGAGATACAATTTTTTCGTATTTTTCGAATATTACTACATTACTTTTATCCTCATTTCCTTTTCAAATTATACGATGAATGGATCTGACAAATATGAGTATTAGGAACTCATTTATTTTCTTAAAAGTAGTATGTTTCATGAATAATTTCACTTGTTAATACATAAGATCTACAATCCGGACGAACATTGAAAGCCACAACCAAAAACACATTTAGTGTAATACATAGTCTGCATACAATTTACATTTAGTCGAACCACTTTAAAGAAAAAATCATTTTTTTTTAAATTATCAATTTAGAAAAAGAAATTTTAACAGAAATGTATGTATGTATATTTTTAACTATAATTGGCATCAATTTCATTGAAGATATAATCAAAATTCAATCAATATTAATTAATACAAAAGCCAAGTTTTGAAGAAACTCATAACTAATTCTACATAAGTTTTGCAATAAATTTATCAAAAATATTTTCTTCAAACATCACAAACCAAATTTTAAAACTCCCTTGTTTAGATTATCACAAAATCTAATGAAATAACAACTTAAAAAAAACAAAACTGGAAAAAAAACTTTAAGAACCAATTCATATTCTGTATGAAAAAATTTGTATTGATAACAAGAAAATTCCAAAAACTTTAAATGATATTCACGTTTAGTATATAATACATTAAAGTTAAGTTTAATTTTAAGCTGCAGATGGACACAAAAACAATTTGAGCAATATGATTTCTTTCGAATAGCAAAAATAAGCCATCTAAAAATGGAATACATATAGACTATGACTAACATGTATGTAATTCTTAATTATGAGTTATATTAGCAAAAATGCAATGTTTTATACACTGGTCCATATTAAAACATATAGATGACTGATTTAATATTCCCACATACCACTTGCAACTTTCTTAGCCTTTGTTATAATGTAGAACAGTGCATAACATAAAATATATGATATGAAATCCATATCATTTATTTACATAATGCTACAATCACTACATTGTAACAGATAATGAAGCCATACAACTATACATTCCTCCTTTTCCGGGGTGGAATCAGCTGCTTGTTCTTTCGATAAGGATTGCCGATGCAACACATTAATTTTATCAACGACATCTTCACCTTTATGCTGCGGGTTATCAGCTTTGATTTCTTTATTTGATATATCTTCTATGGCACCATTGACACTTATATTGGAAACACCAGCCTCCTGTTTAGCATAAAAATGTTGCTTTGCTTTTAATGTTTTAAAAATTAGCTAAGCAAATATATTTTCATCTTATCAAAGAGAGGTGTTAGTTGTAGCAGTTCTGACAATGGCCTTATGACAACAACTAACAGTACTGATTAGACAAACCGCATCCCAGTTGGTGTTAGTTGGAAGGGAGTCATCGAAAAACATTCTCTGCAACAATTCTTTAAAAACGGGCTATAAACCAATACCGTGACTATTACCAATCCACATTAGATCAAGCAAGTATTTAATTTCTATTGACATCGGTCCATATAGTTCTTTAGTTAGTAAAATGCATAACATTACATTTTATGCATATGGTATGTTATTTTAAGAACTTAGTTATGGCAGTTTAAATGTTTTCGGCGTTTCAAGGTCAATGCGCAGTACCTTAACACCACATACATGTACCAATATTTGCAGCGCAGCGATACTTGTCATAACATAATATACTTACATTTCCCTCGCGTTGGTCGTGATCATCATATTTGTCGTTATACAAATAATTCTGATCGAGAGATTGTTCACTAGTTTTTTTTCCAAAATAAACCGGAGATGTCATTTTCAGTGTTCCAGAAGCGAACAGATCTCGCTCCTTACTTGTTTCAATTTGATCCAACGAACGTTCAGACATGCTGAAAGAAAATAATAAAATTTATCAACTTATAAAAATGTATAAATCAATCCATTCATTTTATTACATTTTTTGCTACCTACCTTGTAAGTTAACTAACACGGATTATACAACCTTGTCACAATTATTAAGTTATCAAAATATAAAACACTAGAGTATTATTTACTGGAGTCGCGGCAGATATTAATTTGTGAAAAAACAAGTTGTCAATCAATTTACAAATGTCAAACGTCAAGCGATGACGCCATGTTTTGAAGTTTTTAATTTCTTTGTCACATTTCGGTTGTTTAGCTACTTACAATTTAGCTCAAAAAGTCTAATTTTACAAAACCTAAAAAGTTCGCCTAATATTGTTTTAAGAATTTTTAATGAATGTTTTTTCTAATTATTTCTTAACGAATTAAATTTCTTAAAAAACAAACGTTAATGGCTATTAAGAGTGCTTGTTGTACTATCTTTTAGTACTCTGTTTTCTGAGAACTAATTTGGGGGTGTGTAAATGGAGACTGGGGATGTGTTGTTTGATGGCAATAAATAGAGAATTATATATTTTACTTACATGTTATACATTGAAGGTGTTCTTTCCCTAGAACGGTCGCCTCCATCACTATTTTTTTGGTTGTCTTTTAACTTATTACGTCTTTTTGTTGGTAGCCATATTATTCCAAACGTAATTGATGATTTTTTATTTTTGGGATCCTTATAAGGAGAAGAAACATAGTTCTTGTCTGCAACTGGTGTAGATTGTGGCACCAAGCTAGATCCTAGACTTTTAGAACTTCCTGCCTTTTCTCCAAAAATATTTGGCGAATATTTCTTGTCATTATTTGTAGAACTTGAAGTCCCAAAATTATTTTTGGTTTTTTTTGGAATAGGAGCTACAGTATTTGCCATTTTTCCACTGAAGTGTTCTGTATTGCTTTTCTTAGTACTGTGGTTCATAGGAGTTGCTTTTAAAGATACTTTATTCGTCTGTTTTTTTCCATAGTCCAGGCTGTTACTAGACTTTTTAGACGAGGATTTACCAATGTGGGCACCCATTCCACTCTTTTTAATTGTATCTTTTACCATTTTTTTGTTTGATGGTACCTGTTTTATCCTAAAAGATTATGGAAGTTATTACTAAACAATAACGATGAATCAGCATTATTGTGTCCAACCTAACCCTTCGGTAATACTACCGTAGCGTACTACAAAACCCGTTAACTCGATAAACGTGATACGTACCTTTGAGTACAATGTGACAATTGATACTACTAATCCCATTAGGACTTTCAAGTATAGAATAAAGTATTAACATCAATATAACAACTATCAATATAATGTACTCACACATTTAATAATCTTAGGTAAACATACTTCTTTACATCTAAAACGCCTTTGGAAAGTAAAAGGTAAATATTCGTGGCGTGAATTTTAATTCACCTAGGTTCCTAGAACTTATCAGGAATCCTATTTTTACGTTACATAGGGTTATAAAAATACTATCGTCGATAGTGGTGACAACAAAAATTGTCAATTTAAGTATCCGGTAATTTCTTTAGTCTATCTTCGACAATAGTTTTTCTTTTACAACAAATGATAACAGATTATTATGCAATGTACAATATTTAATATCAATCTATTTAATTTCCAGCTTTTTGCGACAGTTGGTGCTACGATCAAAATCAGGAATGAAGAGTGTGGAAGAACAGAGTATATATGTACATACGTAGAGTACTAATTATATTTTTTCTAATTCTATGCAGACGGAATCGCGGGCAATAGCTAGTGGGTATATAAAAATATAATATGTGTTTAATGATTATAAAATTATGTAGAATTGTTAAACACGTAACACATATATTAATATATGTTACGCAACGTTTTAGATATTAGAAATATTGTTATGCGAGATGCACTTATTTTTTACTTAAACTTTTTTTCTAATTAATGGCTTAATTGGATTTATTTATTTTATTGCAGTTACAAATGCTATATATACACAGAATGTAATAGGTGCCAAAGATTCATTCCATGAGTATATTTTATTATTTCAAAGAAAGGGAGTAGAAAGATTGATCGATTTTTCGGTGGCCAATTACGATAAATGAAATTCCATTAACAAGCAAAAAAGTTTAGAGATCGATTTATTGGGTTCGGCGGTTAATGTGTAATTATATGTGCTACACAAATTCATCGATATATTTGGTTTGGAAGACGAAAACCTGTTATACCGACCTCGTATGAGGACCTTGGGATAAGGGATATGATGATGGTGACAAATTCGTGTGTAAATATGTTTATTTTTTAATGTTTAACTGGTAGTACACGTTTGTTTTAAAGCTCGACCTTATCAAAATGCATTGCGTTTATTTGAAACTAGCTGTGCCCGCGACTCCGTCCGCGCGTTATTTTTCTAAAGTAAAAGAATTTTTCTAAATTAACGTAGCCTAAGTTACTCCTTATTACATCAGCTACCTGCCAATAAAAGTCCCGTCAAAATCAGTCCAGCCATTTCAGCGATTAGCCGGAACAGACAGACAAAAATTGTAAAAAAATATATCTTTGGTGTATGTACCGTATATTATTCATAAACTTGTAGTAAAAACGGTTATTATAATATTACAAACAGACACTCCAATTTTATTATATGTAGGTATAGATAACGTATTTGTAATTTTTTAATTATTGTTTTTTTTATTCCAAAGACGCGTTGTATCGATTAAAATGTCCTTTGTTTCCCTTGGTGATATTCGATGACCGACTTGTTCGGCATTTATAAGATATCTCAGGTCATTTGAGGGCAAGACGCGTGTATTTTGTATTGAACTATGTAAAACCGTTAACAGACATATTTATCTAACCAAATTTTAGTTATCTAAGACATTATTAAAACTCAATACGTCCTTATATTTCTATAAAAATATTGATTAAAGCCAATAAAAGTTATAGCTAAATATATTTCTAATAAATATACTTACTATTTGTGATTGTCCTCTACTTCTAATATGGGTCGATTATAAATAATACTGCTTGTTCACTGGTTAGTATAACTATAAATCTCAATTACCTATATCTTTAAATTTAAAGAACAAAATTACGCGACCGCGCGATGCCGACGTCCTCGTAAACTAACGAGTAAGTCACGGAGCTGTTTTACTTTCGCAACATATGAATTCTATACCAGTATATTATTACGTCACCATTTAATAAACCTTAATGACCATTTGAGGTACCGTATTCCTACGTCTTTAATTGACTTGTTATTCGTATAACTCGACCGATGTTTATTATTTTTTGTAATATCAAACGATTTGAAATTTGGTATTCGCCTCTTGTTCACCTTTGGGTGAAAGTTAAATCGCTTACTAATGAGCCAATATTACCTTCAATTTGTAGTTCTTCAATCTCAAGCCAATGAAGTCAACAGCTGGACTAAAAGCATGTAAAAATATTTATATATATATATATACTGGCTGTGACTCCATCCGCGCGAAATTAAATATAAATTACTATTCCGTATGTTATTCTGGACTATGTTCAAAATATGTTAAACCATTGCAGAATTATCGAGGAAATATGTAAGTAACAAAAAACTATGTATCCCTGGGGAACCGTAACAATTTTCGGAATTAAAAGTAGCCTATGTGTGCTTCCAGACTATCCTCTACATCTATGCCAAATTTCACAGAGATTCGTTCAGCAGGTTTGGTGACAAACTCTAACAAACCATCCATCTAAACTTTCGCATTTATAATGTTATTAAGATTAAGATTTCTTCTGTGCGTGTGTTTGTCACTGAACTCCGCCTAAACGGCTGGACTGATTTTAATGAAATTTGTTGTGTGCTTGCAGGTGGACTTGACAATGGCTTAGATTCACAATTCAGACAAATTACAATTGTTTTTTAATTTTTTAATTTATTTATAACTTGTTGTTGATTTTTGAATGTTGTACATTCACTTCGCCAGACTGCCTTAACTTCGCAGTGTTCAATATTCAATGTTAATCTATTTTATTTCCAGCTTTTTTCGACAGTTGGTGCTGTCATCGAAATCAGGAACATATTTTGCATCACATTTTAGGTTTATTGGCTCAATGTATCTCAATAAAATTAGGCGTAGATGTATAATATAGTCTGGAAAAATATATAGGGTACTGATAAAGTTTATCTTCCTAATTCTATGCGGACGGAGTCGTGGGCAACAACTAGTATTATGTATGTCATTATAAAAAAACCTTGGCCTTGTTTTGGAAAACCTAAGGAAGTTATTTCTAGTAATGGCAACAGCAATTTTAATAAAAATGTTACTTAGTTGCTATGGTAACATTGTTGATTGTCGTTTCGTTTACAAAGAGTTTTATTATAATCGCGGTGTAATTTTTGTGTTCGTGATTTTTTTATGTGTTAATATGTGGTAAAAGATTAAAAACCGCGAAGAAAAAATGTAAAAATATAGGATAGGCTTAACATATTGGATTTAATTTTTAAATGACGTAAGTTCGTTAGATTGACACAGATGTAGTGTTGCAATATCAATGAACATACTAAAGCCATCGTGAAAGGTAGTTACATGTCTGGTTAGGGTATACTAAAAGGTCAAGATGATTTACTGCTACAAATATTATAGTTACTGTACTATTTATTGAGGTAGAATTAGTGTAGACAGTTTTTATTAAAGCTTCTGATAAAAGAAGGATAAGCTTTCTTCTCGTTTCGGTCCATGATTTTTATTTACAATGAGGTGGCAAACGGTAAGCGACCGCTGCCCATAGACATCCGCAATTTTAGATGCGTTGCCAACCTTTATTCGAGGGAGGAAGAGACACAGAAAAACGTTCCCCTTTTTTGCTTCCCTTCTTCCGTCTAACCCAATTTCTATTGCTATATGTCATATATTAAAATATTGGTAAAGGAAAGAGGTCTAAAATTAGGTCTCCAGTACACATACCCATTAGACGATACACCGAATTTATTCCATTTCATAGCTGGCTTCTGTGTAGTCGTGATATTGCATCGGGCAATTTGTATAATAGATGATGGTGCTGGCGTCTACCACTGTTTATAACTATTACGAAGATCCAGCGCATAGTAGACATCCCGGGACCCTCGCAGTTGCCCAGATCCTCGCAGTCGAGGTTGGCAACTAAGGTTGGCAGCCAAGGGGGTTTTAGGTAGTAGAAATCTCACTCTCAGATACAAAAAAGGGGCACATTAGGGAATAGGTCATAAATGGCAAAAAAAATAATTGGGAACAAACATTCAGTCTATATCAATAAAAAAAAAATTAATGATATGCAGTTCATACTGGCACTTAACAACAAATATTTTTTCACTTGAAGTTAAAAAAATAAAATTATAACGTTTGTGACATATTACAATTGAACTATTCAAAAAATATATTATTATGAAGTAAATTTAAACATACTGGTTGTCACAAAAGATCGTTAATTATCATAAATATTCAGTCATGAATATCCAAAGATTGATGCTACTAAAATATAAACCACGTCTTCTAACACACAAAGTTGTTTTTGCAACACACAATGAAACATGTCCGGAATATTTTCGACAAACTGATAAACCTGGAAACGGCACCCTCAAGCGAGCGACAAAACCCGGAAATGTACGTCTTGGATTCATACCTAATGAATTTTTCGTCTTCTTCTATCCGAAAACCGGGGTCACCGGACCATATATTTTTGGAATTGTGCTTTTAAATTATTTGGTTAGTAAAGAAATATACGTAATGGAGCATGAATATTACATTGGTCTATCCATATTCGTTATTTTGTGTTATGCTACAAAAAAATTCGGTCCTCCGGCGGCTGCAGCCTTGGATAGGGAAGTAGAAAAAGTAGTAGCTGGTTTCAATTCAGTTAGAAAAGAAGAAGAATCGAAAAACGAAACCATAATTAAGAAGGCTAAAGATGCACAGTGGAGAGCAAATGGACAAAAGTTGCTTATTGATGCAAAAAAAGAGAACGTATTAATGCAACTGGAAGCATCTTATAGAGAAAGGTGCCTTCATGTCTACAACAGTGTCAAAAAACGTTTGGATTATCACGTTAAGTTAACAAAAGTAGAAACGAACATTCACCAAAAGTGGATGTGTGCTTGGATTTTAGACAATGTTTTGAAATCAATTACACCTGATTTCGAAAAGAAAGTTATTGACCAAGCTATTAAAGATATAGTCAAATTGAGTGATAGTGCAGTAAATAAATAAATTGCTTTCGACTGAATTTTAATAACTTTTATGTAACTATCGAATTATTGTTTTTAATTTTGCATGAAATTGATTACAAACATAAATCACCACGACTTATTTGTCAACGTAAGAGTCAAGAAGCCTTTATGTATCCTAAGGCAAAATTTGTAATAAGCTTATTTTTACTAGATGTAGTAAAATGTCAACTACAATTTAATTTTAGTTCAACAAGCATACCCACTACGACTATGAATGGTGAAGTTTTTTTGTTCAATAATACTTTATATAACTACTCAAGGCTTAATCGAATTAGCAGTATTCTAATTATTCTAAATGTTAATAATAATATAAATGCGAAAGTTTAGACGTATGGATGGATGGAGTTTGTCGCCTGAACAGCTGAACGGATCTCAATGAAATTTGACAGATGTACAGGATAGCCAGGAAAAGCATTCGCTACTTTTGATCCCAGACATAGTTACGGTTCCCGAGTAGTACATTAATTTTATTTTTTCATGTTATAATTCTGCAACTGTTCAACAATTCTTATTCAAATTGGGCACAGATATAATACAAACTCTGGGGTAACACAGGATACTGTTCATCCCGAAAAATGTCAGATTCAGGAGGGATACATATTTTTTGGTTATTTACCATATCGATGGTAGAATCCAAAAAATATGTCAAAAAAATTAAGGAAAACCACGTCACAAATATGTGACATATCAAAAGTTAATGTCAGTTCCATGCATTTTTAAGTTCTTAATGGAATTGCTTCGGATCGAATGCAGTTTGTCTAAGGGATTTGTCGTAAATATAAGGTAATAAACTACTATCCGTTTTCATCTTAGAATTATTTTTTAGATGTTATTTTGTATAATCCCGAAGTCCTATGTAAATTGCAGCCCATTGCATATGATTGTAACAAAAGCGGATATAACATACCCCGGTAAGTACATTAGTTTAACTTCAATTAGCGGATTCTCTAAGCTGTTCTAAACTGGACTCTTTTGGGTTGAGGAGAATTAGCCGCTACTCCAGATGATGATCTTTCAAGGCCCTAGAATAATGAAACACGACAAATAATAATAATCAAATCACTGTTATGTATTTCGTATTTTTTTTTAGGTATTATTATGATATCAAATTAGAGGATTGTAAAGCTGGTTCCTTCGGCAATAATTGTGAATACAATCTGAATAAATTTAAATCTATAAAAACATGTCACACCACTTGTCGTCGTATGTATACAATTTAGGAACTTTTTTCTCCTTGTTAATAAATGTATTATACCATATAGTAGGGGAGCCCAAGCGGGGATTTCGGGATTTACTAAAGCGCGACAGATTAATATACAGGAGGATACCTTGTACCCGGTTAAGTACCTCCACAAAACATGAGACCCATATATAAGGCCGCCCGTGAAGGATAAAGGATCAGATTAGTAAAAAAAATTGCCCATCAGAAATTCTCGAGCGCGGCAGATTAAGGTAGGGTGAGTTAATTACATCCTAAAAAGTGTATATTCCACTAATCTGACAATTTGAGAGTGACGTAA
>JAAOEG020000025.1:9041243-9052066 GCA_011763625.2 Papilio bianor | reverse complement strand
TATCTTTCGATATATCACAAGCTTGTCACGTAATTTCGGACACATTTTGACACAATTTGTCGATTCTACTAGCGATATCGTTATTCGAATGTTAAATTGTCTCGGGGCTCTGGCCCTGTCACAGAGCTGTTATCGAGTTTAGTTCTATTACAAAATATATAAAACCTACGTAGGTACAGAAAACGCCATAAGGGAAGAAATACAAATTACAAGGATTTTAAAGCACTTTTATACATTAAAATTTTGCGCTAGTGAATTCTCATACCTTAGTTTGTCTTATGCCTACCGGGTCAAACATCATTGTCGGTCTATACATAGTGTTTGTTTTTGCTCGTTGTACATGACATCCGTCTTGATAAATACAAGAAGCTATGCCGATATTATTATTATATATCTTAGTATGTAATAACCTATTAACTGACCTTAGCATTGTAAAGAAAGTAACACATTAGATGATCAAAAAGAATTAACAAATCTGACTAACGGGTAGCACAATCACATTTGTATAAATAATACATGAATTGTAAACCATTCCATTTTTGGTAGTTGGTTATAATATAAGAAATTTTTCTAAAAACCACTTTAAAGAAAAATCATATTTATAATACGGAAAGGTAAGCAGTCAGTTTATTTGTCACGGTGTTTTCCAATTGATTTTGTACACACATATAAAAAAATATTAGTTCTGATTTTATATTATTTTTAATAAAGTCAAGTTTAAAAAAATTACAAACATTAATTGTAAGTGCCTTCAATTCACCAAACTAAAAATAGATTTGATCTGGAAGAGATAATATGTTTTTCATAAAACTTATATATTAAGGAATGCGGATAAATAATAAAACAAATTCTTACGAACCTATAATGCAATTCGAAACGCATTCAACTTTGTTTTTATAAGATTTTTGTAAACAAGCACCTATATTCTGTAAACGCAGATAGAAAATATTTATTCGCGTGTGAATTGAACATAAGGTAACAGGTTTTCAATTTCTTGTGTCTAGCAGGCCAGGCTTCCTATTTATAAGGCTAGGACAGCTGCAAACGTGGTATTAATTTGTAACTGTTATCATAATGTACAAATAAAATGTCATTCTTCATTAAAAATAAAAAATAAATATCATTAAAGTAACGCAAAAAAGATTACTTAGAAGACTATTTAAATTGGTAAATATGTTGGACAAATAGATGTAAAACCTTACTGCGTTCTGTAAAACAATAGTAAAATGGTGTAGCCTGGTAAGTCATCATCTTGCTCGTATATCAAAAAAGACAAACTTAAAAAACCGGCTCCGCAATGAAAGAGTAACATTTATGTATCGAATTTAAATGAAAACGTTATTTTTTTCTCATACAAAAATACCTTATCTGAGATCAGTATACAGTCTTATAATCACAAATATCACTGCATTATATTTTTTATGTCCAACTTTTTGTCCGTCCGAAACTAAGACGATGCACTAAAATAGTATTCAGTACCACCCTCGACAAAGCTAAAAGCATAACTGAAGAGCCTGCCGTGCTGCCTGTTGCAACTTGCCTCAGGTATAATTTTCCCGTCGATATTAACCGACCACAATTAGAAGCCGTATCTATCTATGTTACTACTTACTAGACGCTGATAAACGCACGTCACAGTATTATAACGAAAAGAACATTGTATCACATTGTACACTACTCAAGAAAGAGATGTTAGACTCCAAGCCTTTACAAAGACTTTTATTAAGTTAGAACGATTTAAGTTAACGTATTCAAGTTTTTTTAACTTAAATAAACTCTATACTTACAGTATAATTAACTTTAAATATTTGTATGTTATTTTTTTTATAAAAATTATATTTAAATTTGTATTTGTGACGTCACTATATTGAAATGTCGGAATTGCGGTGCTTATCGCCGTCTCGTTTTAACACTCTATTCCCATAGAGGTGATATTCAAGGATACAGTGCACTCTTCAGTTCACTGCTCCCACTGCGTCTTGCGCGGAAGCCTTACGCCAACTTCAGACAAGATCGGTCACATTTCGGACAAACATTTGAACCACTCTCGAAATACCGAGTTTATAAATGATAACTTTAACTCAGACTATACTACACTCTACAGCAAAATTAAATAGTACATTTACAAATGTTTTTTTTTAAACTTGGTAGGTTTATGAAGTAGTTTAACTTTATGGTTTTTGTCTTTTAACTTAGATACAGATTTACTAATATTAAATAAGTTTATATATATCTTCAAATGTTTATATTTCGTAACTAACTTTAACACTTTATGAGGTATTAGATGTCTCCCGTGACGCGGTTCGCGCGGATTTAAAAAAATATTTCTACATCCGTAGTATATTTCAGCGATATTCGTTGAGCTATATGTTCATACATATGAACATTCGCATTTATAATATTGGTAAGATTAAAAAATTTCAAAATATATTACTTAATTTTGACGTTGAGTATACATGTAAATATTTTTAAAAGCCTAAATGATCTCGAATGGACTGTTGATTAAATCGCCAATCGCTACATTTTTATTTGATCGGCTTTGACTACTTTTTACATTGACAGCTGACGTTATTAACATCGATGCAATTTATTTTTATGACCAGTGGAAATGTTTGATCTTCACTGCTTCGAAATATGTAACCATTTATGGTGGCTAATGAGAAGTAGCTAAATAAAACTCACGCTTGTGAGTTAAACTTGTAATATATCGAGATTCAGGTTTTTAAATCTAACCGTGGGTTTCGACTGCTGTCACACAAGTGTGTATGCCGTCACGCAAGTTAATACTGTACTGTACTAATGTACATATCGGTCTCTGTTTAATGACAATATACAGTGGAGTTCTACGGTTACAAACTGACTACTTTAATAAACATTCTCAAGGTCGACGTGAAGCTATTCTTTTGTTTTAAACTGGGTTTTAGTGAATGAAAACAATTTAAAGTGAATACCTGGTCTTCGTCGCGATAGTCCAGTATATCGCTTCTGGAAAAAGAGAACATTATGTTTTAAATATCAGTTATAATTATAAGTGAACGTTGTATTTAATTATTTTCTATATAATTATAATAAAGAAAAAAAGATTTGATTGTTTATTTGTTAAATAGGCTCCGAAACTACAAAAACGATTAGGAAATGTCTTAAATTTTGGAAAGCTATTCTATCTACGAATTTCTTTGCCGATATGTGCAGGTTGCATAATGATGTGTTCCATCATCGTAAAAACGTTTGATAAATGTACATATGTAAGATAATCGAAAATCGAATGACACATAGTGGGATTCGAACCCAGGAAATTACAAGTCAAGAGCTTAACCCCTGAGCCACCGACGCTGTTTAAAAGTTATATAGATCTCTTAAAAAATATAGGGTAACGTTATGTATTAGATGTAAGTAAAGTTTTATTATATGCAATAACTATTCATTAAAACTGAAACATCCTTTAAAAGGATAATATAATTAACTTCTAAGTCATGTAAACATAATAAAGACAATGAAAAATAAATTTATCATATTCGATAAATTTATATCAACATATTATTGTTAATTTTATTTTGATTGTTATCGCTTTATCAGAATGTTTTTAAGGACAGTAGGTGTTTAAAAGTTGACCAAAGACATTAAATTTAATATCTGAATCTGTTTTGTGACTTGTAGACAGATGTCAAGCATTGTCACTGAAGAATATCTTAAGTACTTTCCTTTGAATCAAATTTATGTTAAACGAGTTATTCTTGGCTTCTAGTTAACATATTCAATTTTAATATAGGCAATTTAGGTAAATTAGAAATAAAAAAATATCTAAAAGATGTTACCTGCAAGGCAGTTTCTTTATTACAGGTATTTGAGCAGTACTGTCGTGTATACGAACTTGTGTTGGATCAATTTCTTCGCAATCATCGTCATCAAATGCCATACGTCCAGTCCTTCTTGCCAATATAGAGTCCATAAAAGGACTATAAATCTGTCCAGACGTGCCTAATATGTCATCTATGTCAGTAAAACGACATATGAATTTTTCAGAGCATTTCTGATAAGCGGCCTGATTAGAATTCCTTCTAAAATAATGATAATTTTCATAAGGAGAAATACGACCACGAAACATTTCATTTCCTTCAGGCGTTTCTAAGCCTTCTGGGCTTTTTCTGACTCCCAATGGTTCATCATCAGGTAAGTTTAATGGAAACGGAGGCAGATCTGTAGCCATGTATAAATGACCGTCTTCAGAGTCAGAACTGTCGCTACCATGTTCAGGTGCCGGTGGTGGTAATTTTTCAATGCCTTCTGGAATGTTTTTGTCACTACATAGCCACCAAGGACGTTCACCTGATTCTACATGTCTTATACGTCTCAGAGGGAAATTTCTTATTTCTGAATTGGATCTACTCAAGCTATTTACATTATCTGATAAATTAAGATGAGAACAACTCCCACTGTTTGGAATTCTCCAATCTTTTCTTTCGTCTGAGTTGCTCTTAGTTTTAAAAATGGATCCTTTTTCACTTTTATCGCTGTCGCTCGAAGATTTTCGGGGAGGCGTTAGACGTTCTATACCTTCTGGTATATTGGCACTGCTATCTAACCACCATGGCTTCTCATCATCACATAAGTAATTTTTCAACGGCTTCATGGATTCACCGCTTTCAGCTACATTCAATTGGCGAATTTGCTTCTCGTTTTTGGGTTCTTTACCTGAATCAATCTGTCGTACCATTTCTCGTTGGGTTATAGTTGGTTTGACATCATCTGAGTCCAGCCACCAAGTCCTGTCTTGACGTTCAATGGGACGAATAGATTTTAATTTCACTAAACCATCATCGTTCGAAGCTATTATGTTATCAGAATTAGTTTTATTTTTACTTGGTATAGTATTGTCTGATATGTCTGTTGAGTTTTCAAGTCGCCGTGAGTTTTCGAAAGAATCTTGGTGCTTAAGTTTAAAAAGATTTGTAACAGGAGCCAAAGCTCTAATTAAAAATGACTTTGCTTCTTCGGTCCCGCCTTCATTTTTAATTGTTCGTACGGGAGATTTTTGTTTTATTGATTTGTCCTCGTTAATTGAATTTCGAAATTCACTGCAGTTTTGTTTGTGATTACTTTCTTCCTCACTTACTGATGACTGTGTTGACAAGGTTATACTTGAATCTGGGCTATTACTTTCTCTAGATTTTGATTGTGCTAGCTTTAACGGCCCATTTTGTAAATTAGTGCTCGAAGCATTCGTAGACAATATTTTAGACGATGAACTTAATCGTAGCCCCTTGTTTTTATTTGTGTCATTACTTTGCTCGGAATCGGTGGAACTGACTGATTTACTTCTCTTTTTAACAACTTTTTTCTTGGTGTTTGAATCGGATGAAGAGTCTGTGCTTGACTTACGAACTTTACTTTTTTTAATTTTCTGTGGTCCATCCGTCTTAGGGGCTTGTGGTGGTAAATTGCTATTCGTTAAAGTTATTTCGGAAGAACCTAATTCTGCTGGTGGAATATGATCTTGAACTTTTTTAAGTTTTAAATTTACATTTACAACTATATCTGCATTACTTTCACCTTGTGAGTCATGACATTCAGGGATTTTGTTTGAGTCGGTTGTTATATCATCAGTGTGGTCTATTCTATCGGATTCATTATGGTTATCTATATGTATCGAAACATTAGAATTTTCTTTAGATAACGGTTCTGCACTGAGTCGGCTACATTTATCGTAATTATTAAGTGACGAATTTTCTCGCAAATTTGAATATTGTGTTGAATACCTGCCAGCATATCCTGTATAATTATGAGATGTTGGTGAGTAATATGACCAATTTGTAAGACTTGTTCTACTTGTACTTCCAAATCTGCTCGATCTTGTAGTATCATCTAATCTGTCAGATTGTATTTCTTTATGTACCATTTCAGGTCTGTTTTTTAAGCGAGTTATAGTTTTTTCGATCGTTTTCGCTAAATCTGCTCGTCGACTTCTTACATATGCAGATGATCCTGGAGGTGTTGGTGATGTATGACGAGTTACAACATTAATAGTTTCAACTTCGTTACTCTTTTCTAAATCATTGTCGTTCTCTTTAACGTCATTCCCTTTATTATTTTGTGTTGTTTCTTTTTCATCTGAATTTTGTAGATGTTGGCAACTTTCTATTTTACCGGGTTCGTTAACATTTATCGGTGATACTGATGTTCTTTTTACTAGCGTAGGACTTTTCAAGTAGCTTGTCGATAAACGACTTGCTATTGCGTATCTGTTAACAGTAACTTCTGGTTTAGTTTCGGCCCTTGTTGCAGGTCTAGTGTAACTAGAAGAACGCGGATACAATTTATAGCTCGACAGGCTACTAAAGCCTGCAGACTTATCAGTCTTGCTTGGAATGTCTTTGTCACGGTCAGTGGAGATGGCTTCGCTCTTCTTTTCTTTCAAATTTTTTGTTGTTCTTCTATCAGGGCTTATGTGCCTTGAAGTTCTACTTAAACCATACTTAGCAGTTATTGATACTGGACTAACATCTCTGGTTTTATTAATAGTCGTTGAAGGGACCAAAAGTTTGTTTAAGTCTTTTTTGTCATATTTATTAATTTTATCGGCCTTATTATAGCTTGCATAGCGACTCGCAACAGTTGAAATCGGCGTCTCTTCTCTAGCAGAGCGGTCATTACAAAGAACGGGAATGCTTGATGTTTTATATGATGACGTGGGACTCGTGTATTTGGCTGTAACTGTCGAAGATCTATCTGTTGTAGAATTGGTTCTTCCGGTATCACGGTTCCGACTATATGTTGTAGGTTCATACTGAAACGTAATCAAAATAATAGTTCATTATATTATAATGATGTTTTTGCGATATAAAATATTTTACCTATGATCTAATTTAAAGTGCACTTAGAAATTTAATCATATTCTACGATACATTATCATATATGTAGCGGTTCGCTCTAAAAATAGAGCGGGGAATGCGTTAATGTAGACAACACAGAGCAAGGGATTTTATTGAATACTTTGCTCTTGAAACAGACTGAATATAAATATGTTAACTCAAACGAATATTTTTAAAATGTTGTATATAGAACTTACACAATTTCTGAAGGACATATTTGAAAGTTTTCATCCAGTATCCATATGTTCAATAAACGTCCTTTGATATCCTGAAAATATAAATTATGTCTCGTTAACTTCTGTAATCGTAATTTGTAACAAAAGCAGCTGTGGCCTGCAACTCCGTCCGCGCGGAATTAAAAAAACTAACTATCCTATGTGTTATTCCGGACTATGTTCTAGAACTGTATACAATCTCAATAATATATGTTATGCCGTTGCGGAATTATCAAGTAAATATGTAAAGATAAATAAGTGCATATCCCTCGGGAACCGTAACTAATCCTGGATCAAAAGTAGCCTATATTTTCTTCCAGCCTATCCTCTGCATATATGCCAAATTTTATCGAGATCCGTTCAGCAGTCTAGGCGACAAACGATAACAAAAATCTATCCATCCATCTTTTTTTTATATCATAAGGTGGCAAACGAGCAAGCGGCCATCTGAATTCGAAGTGACCATTGCCCATAGATATCCGCAGATCCGCCTTGCCTACCTTTAATCGACGAAGGAACAGACGCACTGACAAAGAATCTTTCCTCTTCCTATGAGTATGCTCTTCCATCAAGTCCACTCCCCCTTCCATCCTTTCTTTGTAAGGTAAGGGTAGGAAGGGAAAGAAGACTTAAATTAGGCCTGCCTAATGCCTCTGGCACCACACTCATCAGACGAATCGCGGAATAGCTTCCTCTTGACGCCTGTCTTCTGTGTGGTCGTGGTATTGCACCGGGCGAGCCGACCCATTCGTGCGAAGATGTTAAAGTGGGCTCTACCAGTGTTAAAACTTTCGTTAATCTAAAATTTCGCATTTATAAAATTAAAAAATAACTAGATTCATATGAATAAATTTTGATTAAAGTAATAAACGGGTGTACAATGATTGAATTGCATCAAGACAAGACAAGACAAAAATTTACAACTATTTTATTAGTACTTAATTAAATAATAACTGTTTGTTTTAGTGTTATTTTTTCTCTGTATCGTTTCAATTTATTTGACCTTTTAAACTATATCTGGAAATTAGTATAATTATGTTTTACAAAAGAAATAGGTCAACAAATCGATGAATTATAAAAAAAATACTCGATAAAAAGCACATGGATTTTGATATTTTTAAAAACTAGATATCTGTAAAGAATATAAATTATAGCTTAAATATTGTGTGACAATTTTTTATTGACAACAAGTTATTCTCGGTCTGTATATAACAGTATAAGCTTCATTCATATAAGACCTGCGCTCGATGAAAAAAGTTGTGAATGTTGTGCACTGTCCACTCGTGTAACGGTAACTGTAAACAGGTTTGCTGTTTCACAAAACCTATACTAATATAATATATGTTCATTATTTTTAAATGATAAAAACATATGAATATCTATAAAATGTATCAGTGGATCAGAACGCAACTTTTTTTTTATATTATAAAGTGGCAAAAGAGCAAGAGGCAATCTAGATTCGCCGAATGGCGAAGTGCCCGTAGCAATCCGCAAATATAGATTCTTTTTTTACCTTTAATTAACGGAGAAGGAGATGCACAAAGGGAAAAACCTGACCAATTAGTTAGAAAAAGGGGGACCGTATATTTTTCCGGGATAATTAATTAATGAGCTAGATCTAATGGTAATTTCGTTGGCTTCTACGTAAGCTACAACCTTGCAATTTACACCGTGTTTGTTGTTTTTTTTTATTAATCTGATAAATTCTAATTTCTATGTAAATTTAAAAGTAACAGAATGAAATGCAGATTTTGTCGTAACTAATCTTGTAATTATTTAAAACGTTTGTCTTGCTAAATTTGCATTTGAAACACACGATAATATATGTAGGAGTCTTACAGGTACCCAAGTAAATATCAATTCATTTTGCATTTATAAAGTTAGTAAGATAATCGTCTGGGAGTATTCTGTTGTAATTGGATACTTATCATTTTTTGCAAAGCGAGTTGACAATAATAATTGTACGACTGGTTTAAAATGTGAAATTAACCAGGAGACTCTTGCGAAGTCTATGATGAAGGTCGCGTAGGTAGTCAAGGACATTTAAAGATAATTTTAGATTAATTAAGTTTCAAGATGTTCATAGATAATGATTCATTTTAATTAATTATAGATTCAAATTACCAAACATGGTTACAGGATTTATTAAACATACTAGCTGTCGCACGCTACTCCGTCCGCGCTTTCTTTTTCTAAAATAAAATATTTTTTCCTAAAATAAATGTAGCCTATGTTACTCTTTATTACACCAGCTACCAGCCAATAAAAGTTCCGTCAAAATCGGTTCAGCCATTTCAGAGATTAGCCGAAACACAGACAGACAGACATACAAAAATTGTTAAAAGATGTTTTTTGGTGTATGTGCCATATATATTAATATACATGGAGTAAAAAATGTTAATTTTAATATTACAAACAGACACTCCAATTTTTTTTTATGTATAGATATAGATTAGAGAGAAACAAAGATAGAAAAATAATTTCATTCCCCAATTCCATACTAATGTAAAGATTTTAATTTCTAATGAAAACATTCGATTATTTGTATTGAATAGGCTCCGAAAATAACTATTTGAACATTTCTTTTACTGTTGGTAAGATACATTATTACCGGATCATAAAGGCTGTATTTTTTTTTATTTATACGTTTTGGTTTATCGAGTAGGAGATGAAAGTTTATGTAGAAGAATATTTTTAATTGCTTGAAAATGGACATAAAATTTCAGAATTGTAACAGAAATAAAGCAGTTTTTTTTATTAAAGAGGTGGGCAAACGAGCAACCTGAATACCGAGGTGATTATCGACGCCCATGGACATCTGCAATACCAGAGGAACTGCAAATGCATTTTATTTCTTCAGTAAAAGTATTTGGTATAATAATAAGTTATTTGACAATTCATTCACTGCTGTTATTCCTGCATCCCTGTTACTTTATGATATTGTTTTTTTCTATTTGATTTAAATAAATAAATGTACCATCGTTTGTTTCAGGCATCAAAATAGAAATGATTTTAATTCAGCGTTTCCGGGCTGACCCATATTGATTGAGTCAATGGACAAAAGATTGATGGCCAAGTTTTCGTTGCTGATGTCTAATGTCAGTTTTATACAGTTATAGTTCTTAACACGATATACATAAGATATAAAGTTATGTGTATTGGTGTCGAATTATTTTGGTCCACGCTTGATGGCTGCTAGTGCGGTATAGATAAATTATTCTGACAACTTTTTGGGTAGCTGCAGTGATTGAACTCTAGAACTCTATCTGAAAGTCTTGTTTTATGGACCACTGACCGTTTTGACATTGTACGGGTCACGTAAATGTATGCGGTTTTAAATCTAGAACTGTCGTGTTGGTCGATTTATAATTACAAAGAAATACAGCCGTGAGCAAAAATAAAGGGTCGGTTAAAAAAAAGTAAGACACAACACTAAGTACTAAAATCTAAATAAAAATAAAATTTAATGAAAATAATGTATTATCCAAGTTTACATAAGATATCCTTTTTCGTTTGAGTTTATGTTTTTTTAATTAAATATAAATAAATTAATAAAAATATTTTATTTTATTTTAAGGATTTTTATTTCTCTATCATACCCAATTTATTTCAGTTACCTAGCGTCTTTATCTTCCGAGATATTCAAGCTTTCTTAACTATCTTTCTTAACCGACCCTTTATTTTTGCTCACGGCTATAGTTGAAATAATTTGTGGATTAAATTTTACCATAAGTTATCC
>JAAOEG020000025.1:8922367-8952345 GCA_011763625.2 Papilio bianor | reverse complement strand
CACACACATCTTTGAATTTCTTCGCAGATATGTGCAGGTTGCATCACGATGTTTTCCTTCGCCGTAAGAACGTCGGGATGAAATTCGAAAATTGATAAACACATTGTTACATGGCGGGATTTGCACCAGGACCTGCAGATTACAAGTCAAGTGCTTAGCCCCTGAGCCACTAACCCTGATAAGGTTAAGAATATATAATAAGTGAAGTTTTAAGGTAGCACCAATTATAAAGAAATTGAGAAGCAAAAGGTTACCGTGGTATGGATATATGTGGTATGTACACCACGTACATTAAATGTAGATAGATACAAAGGTATAAGAAGACAGAAGTATGGATGGATTGTGTGAAAGATAATATGCGTAAAGGTGTGAATTCAGATATGACGGCTGTTAGAGATGTGTGGAAAAGTAGTACATACTGTGTCGACCCGCGTAGAGGTTACAGCTTACTCGCAACACAGCCATATTTTATTTCTATGCAACAATTTAAGTAGGACTTAACTTTAGATTAAAGGTATATTAGTCTATCATCTATATATAATACATATAATAAAATTGGAGTGTCTCTTTGTAATATTGAAATAACCGTTTTTACTGCATGTATATGAATATATATACGGTACATACACCAAAATAACATTTCTTACAATTTTTGTCTGTCTGTCTTGCTGTCTGTTTGTTCCTGCTAATCTGTGGAATGGCTGGATTTTGACGGGACTTTTTTTTCGCAGATAACTGATGTAATAAGGAGTAACTTAGGCTACTTTCATTTTAGAAAAAGTCCGCGCGGACGGAGTCGCGTGCGACAGCTAGTATAAAATAAAAACTTATTCCATACATGAATCAGAATTTAGAAACGCTTAAGAATCATACTTGTGTATACTACGTTTTGCGAATTTATACTCTATTTGATCTACAATAAGGTTAAAACTAAGATTAGCAATGAATTTATCGAGACGATACGCGCACCGCGGAGGCATCAACAGGTTTTTCGCAAATAAAACGAAGCTTGCTCATTATATTCATTTCATTTAAGACTTATTTTCGAGAACGGCGCTGGCGTGTTCATTCATGTGAACATTCGAGTATTTAAACCACATGAGAAGCCGGATTTTTGCCCGCCAACCTCTCCCTTGGATATAATCACATTTTATTATGGCAAGCCAATTTAAAGTCTAAAATTACTTAAGATTCTTTAATACGGACTCCAGTTAGGCTTTTAATTGGTTTACTCAAATTTTATAGTCTTGCATGAAATTAAAATTTTACTTGGAATCAATAATTTGAAAAACCGTTAATACGAAAGGTTTTTATTGTTAATTATAATTGGGTAATGCATATTTATATATTCTTTTTATTGAATACTAGCCGTCGCCCGCGACGCCGTCCGACTCCGTCCGCGCGTTTTTCTATATTAACGTAGCCTAAGTTACTCCTTATTAAATCAGCTGCCTGCCAATAAATGTCCCGTCAAAATCGCTCCAGCCATTTCAGCGATTAGTCGGAACAAAGAGACAGACAGACGGACAGACAGACAAAAATTGTAAAAAACTTATTTTGGTGTATGTACCGTATATATATTCATATACACATGTATATACTATTACTACATAGTAAAAAACGGTTATTTCAATATTACAAACAGACACTCCAATTTTATTATATGTATATATTTTAAAAATGGTGTTACATTAGGCAGTGTTCTTAAGTGCGTACATTCCAAATTCAATTGAACTAGTGTTGCCCCCTCGGTAATGTCCGACAATTTGACACCGAGGGGCCGTGGTAATTAAATGAACAGTATTGTGGATACGGGCGCGAGCCGACCACCTCTCTACACTACACGTACTCGTCTTCTTTAATTGCTAAGACATATGAAAAACATTTCGAGGTCAAACTTTGACGTTATAAAGTATAATAAACGTGTGCAATTTAATTACTTGAGATCACCTTCAAAATGTTTCTACATTATGAACATGTAAGAAAAAACATTAATAAAACAAATATTTCATATAAAAACGATTGTTAAGAATCCTATTAAGATGTGTACATAATTTCCGATACACAACGAAATATAATCCAAATATAATTGGATATCTTCTATTCTATATGTTTATTAAACAAACTAGATCAAAATTCTCACAGACAACGCCGGGTACATAATAAAACGTAGACCATGTAGCAAAATATTTGTTAAACGAAAATAACCTTTAATACAAATCTATAAAGTTGTTTATACGTTATAAATAATTTAATATTTATCAAGCATTCCGTTTCCATAAGATCCTTTAAGAATGCTATGGTAGTGGTATGGGGCAACGGCCGTCTGTGGCGGCAATGGCTCCCAATTTAATGCATCACTTCACAATAAGATATTCGATTACATCTCCAATTCCAAGTTACCGTACTTATGTGTAAAAAAGACATTTTGTTCGTACGTTATCATCATTGTCACTGATATAACGTGAACCCGGTCAGTTTGAACGCTAGATAATTCTATTTTTGAATATTTTTGCAAAGCATGTATGGGATGTAATGAAATGCAATCATATGTCACAAAATACGTAAATATTTAATAAACAGTTTGCTCTCTGAAATTAGAGTGATGCTTTAAAACACGACATTCAAAATAATATTAATTCCAACTATTACTTTTTTTAATCCCTGGACTTCAAATCACTGCCAATTATACCTATAAAGAAAATTTTAATTTGCAACATTCTTCTTATAAACATTGGATTTAACTAGTGATTTTCCCACAGCGTATTTTCTAAATTCTTTTACTGTAAGGTAAACAAAAGCTTTACCTAAATTAAAACAAAATCATACAACCCCAAAACGAATACATTTTTGCATTTTGGGAATAGCGCCATCTTGCGACGAAACATACAAACTGGAACGGAACATCTCACACATGATGCTAGTTTGTCGTGATACAACAAGTAAGCAATAGATGGCGGTAGAGGGCAACTCAGAAAATTTAAGAATATATGTATAGATGGGGCGGTTGACGAAAAAAATGATTTTAGCTAGCTATGTCAAGAAAGTTTCTTATCGATGAAAATATAGTATATGTACATAAATTTAAATTAGGCCACTAAAGATATAATTTACTGAGGCTACCGTTAGTTAAATTGAATTATAGAATTTTATGTAGCAGGCGTACATAGATTGCAGTCGATTATGCCTAAATAAGGTGTCGTTCATGGTAGCAGGCATATACCTAATATCATAAAATACATATGATCACATCGTCAAGATGATTGTCCTTATATGGTGGTGTGGACTTGCTAAGTGATATATATTTATAAAGAGTATTCAAGCAATTTTTAGAAAAAAAATTACCCATACCTTAATATTATTATAAATACGAAAGTTTGATAGCGTTCGTCGCCAAAACTGCTAAACGATGAAATTTAGCATAAGTGTAGAGGATAGTCTAGAAGAATACATAGGCTACTTTTCCCGGGAATAGTTACGGTCCCCGTGGGATATATTGATTTTGTTTTTTCATGTTTACTCGATTAACTATGCAACGGTTCAACATATCTTGTTGAAATTTGGCACAGATATAATACAAAGTGTGGAATAACACATAGGATACTAAATTTGATTGTTTGTCTGCGTGGATGGAGTCGCAGTTACAGTTGGTACTTAATAATATTAATATATATATTTAATATTTAGAAATTAGAAACTTCATTGATTGTCCAATACATTGCTGTCAATTTCTTTCTATGATCAATATGTAGTAGGCAGTATATAAAAAAACAAATTAGAAATCTGAATAGTAAAATCTAGACTTTTATTTGTATTAAGAAATAAAAATTCAGAAAGTAAACAGCATTATGTTCAACGGCTTTTCGAGTGTCTTCAATTAATTTTCTAATCCCAAAGAGAGCGTTCACACGTTGTACGAACTATTCGTAGAAGGAAGGCAAAACTACATGTAAGTAACGCTATTACGTACAGGCCAGTGCACAGCAGCGGCACAGCCTCCGAGATGGTGGTGGCAACATCGGAATGCCATAACTCAGACCTACTACCTTAACGGTACGGGTGAGCGAAACACAACTATGCATTAGAATGAGACAGCGCAACGACACGGTTGAACGACCGATCAAATAACTTTTGTACGGGCTATCGTATGCCACGTAGCTTTTATTTCTTCTAAACGTGTCGAGGGCGCATGCTATAACCCGATTTCCAAGATGGCGACCGCAAGTCCAACACTTCTTGGCGCGAAATATATTGTGGCGGTTAATTTAAAAAAATTATAATTACTCTCTATTACATACGATATTAAGCTACTAATTATTACATCATTAACATTTAATTAATCGATTTTGTTTGAATTATATAATATTAACGTTAAAAAAGAAAAAAGAAAAAATAAAATTGTTCACTTACTGCTAGGATTAATTCGAACGTCTAAATGAATGTTTATTTGAAAATATCTCCAAAACGAAAAAACGGATCTTGTCGAAATTTAGTACAGATATGGAACAAAATCTGGGGGAACTCTTGCGTATTAATAAGTTGTTTTTTAATTTCCGCGCAGAGTTGCGGGCAAAAGCTAGTTGTATATACCATAAGACAATCGAAATTACAATGTTTTTTTTTATTTCAGGTATGTTGCTGTAATTTATGAATAGCGAAAATAGGGTGAGTTTATACGGATTAAATTTAAATGGCTTTATAAAATCTATATAATACATTTTAAACCCAATCGAATATGTAGTCGTATATAATCGAGTTAACAAATTGATTTTTATATAATATATATTTGTTTTGTAGATTTAGATTTTCTTGTACCTCTTATGGAGGGTATCCTATTGATTCGCATTTGTAATTTTCAGATTTTCAGGCACTAAAAAACTTTTTATACATTTTGTTGAAATTACCGCTTACGAATTTTACCAATATTATAAATTCGATTGTTTAGATCGATGTATAGATGTTTGAAGGTATCACCAGACCGGCTTGACAGATCTCGATGAAATTTAACACATAAAGAACACTGGAAAATATTGGCTACTTACTAAGTTGTTGTAATGCAATGCGGACGTAGTCACGGGCAAAAGATTGTTAATAAGTGTTCCATGGGTGTGAATTTTTCATATATTAAGTTTATAAAAAGAAACTTGATACAGATTTCCACCTATTATTTTTTTTTTAACTGACGAACTTTTTTTGTTTTTCAATATATTCATCGTATCTGTAGCAAATCTTACAGTATTATTTAATGTATTAGATTATTAATATAAAACTACACAGACAATTTGCAATAGAATATGGCGGTCCTAATTATTTTGACGGGTAAGAAATCGTCCAAGGTCTAACATCGAGAAGAGTTTGTGATCGAAACGACCGATCGAGAGACCGAGCGACCTTCATACAGCCCCGAGCTCGTTTACCACAGGCATATTTAAAATAAGGATGAAAAAAAGGATCGCGCGTGAGTCGAACTCGTGTTATAGGCCCCCAATTTGTAGTCTCGCGCCACCTAAAATAAAACATGGTACAGGTACACTATTAATGTTAACCGACTTTGGAATTTTTTAAATAAAATATACTACCATAAAATTTTATGGCATTAAGTTTAATGTTGTGAAAGATTAGGTTTAGTTATTTGTTTCAGTATTTTTACTGTCAAATAATGAATGGGAACGCAACATTAATAAAAGAAAAATTAAATCTTGAATGGTAATATGGACACTTTTATTTTTGCATAAGACTTTTGAACCTCTTATCAAAAACAACTTTTTTGGTAAAATTTTTGCAACGATTGTATGGTTTAAGTTTTTTTTAACTTAAATGTAAGAATCTCAAATTATTTCTTTTTAACTTTTTTATAAAAAAATACCCGAAATCCGCCTTCAGAAATATACAGGATTTCCACAGCCATACAATTTTTGTGACATTGTTTTCTTTTCTTTCAAAGATGTGAAGGACGAAGTGTTAATAGTCACTGTAGTCAAAACTCACTGTAACAGAATCATTTGGTTACAAAACGTGTACGGAGACTCGTGCGCCGCCTAACTATGGCCGCACGCCTCGCGACCGAGGAATTTCACCCGCACTCGAGAAACACGTACCGCCATGATTTTAGTATATGCAGCCTAATTGAAACTGTGTAACGAAGCTACGTTTCGGTCCGCACGAACTATACTTTTTTTGTATCCATACGCAATTAACATCAATAAATATACGTATCTGTATCAAGTCCATTTTCATTTTTTTCCATCACACTATGATAAAGAAGTTTACTAAGTTTGCCGTATAATATCAATGGACAAGAAAGGTAGCTCTGTAGAGCATCCACCGATAGGATCTAAGAGTTTGGTGGCCTTCCAATCCAGTAATAATAACGAAGTAACGACCCGAGCTGAGGCCCCTGAGGGAGCCCTAAAGCAAAGTTACTCTTAAACAAAGTTTAGGCTAAGGCCATCTGCGCTCGGTCACCTCAAGTCAGGTGAAACTGTAAATGCCTCTTCAAGGCAATGACAAGTCAGTCACAAAAAGAAAAGTCATGAATTACCTCATCAAGAAAAGAAAACTAAACACAAATAAAAACACAAGAATAATTGTAAATTTAAATAAAACAAAAACTAATGTTAAACACGACATCGGCACTGGCACAATAAAGGGCGCGTTAAATCAAAATCCGAAAAAAAAACCAAAACAAATGTCAGATAGACAGATAGAGATAGGAGGCTGACTGGTGCGGTCGTGCTCACCGTATCTACATCTTCCTCGGGCAGCGGGCACGACTCGATCGCTTTGGAACTGAATTCAATTTTACGGGGTATAATTAAAATTCCCTATTTATTTTTACATAAATGTAACATTTTTATTGTTATAAAATTAGTTGAAGACAATAAATGCAGACGGTTATTTAAACTGGAGGTACGGTAGCGCCCATAGCGATGCTAGAACCATGCTTTTGTTGAAGCTTCTAAGGGCAATTTTCACAACCACCTTAGTTTGTTGTGGATAAAGCTAGATATTCAGCTCTGAGGGACAGGCACTTCATACAAAAAGAACTCATCTCTACCAATCATCTTCAGCTCACTATACATGCCCATTGATTGGCTCGGTGCCTTAAGTTAAGTTAGGGAACTTAGGGTAGACTAGGCCTTAGCAAAGCTGACCCATTGCGGGTTGATTCTCACATATCTTTGAATTTCTTTGCCGATATGTGCAGGTTGCATCGCAATGTTTTCATTCACCGTAAAGACGTCGGATAAATATACATATGAGTTTCGAAAATCACGTTGGTACATGACGGGATTCGAACCCAGGACCTTCAGATTACAAATCAAGTTCCCAACCTCTTAGCCACCGATGCTCTACTTACAAAGTAACGATAAAGCACCAAAATAATACTCAGCTTAAATCTTACTTATATTATAAATGCGAAAGTTTAGATGTATGGATGTTTGTTAGTATGGAATAACATAAGTTAATAACGTAAGTTTTATTTTAATTCCGCGCGAAACGGAGTCGGGCGACGGCTAGTGTAATAATAAAATAAAATCACAGACAACGTACCAGTTATATAATGGAAAATATTCCTCGAACAATATTTATAAGAAGGTTTAGGTACGGACCAGATACCGATTTATTAGAAACCATATTTATGTAAATTAAATGTTTATAAAATGTTTTCCGCGTAGCCAACACTATCTGTGAGTAAATACTCAGGTATTACTTAGTCTATGCAAATAAGTAGAACCTCGTGTAATGCCTGATTACCACAATAAGCTATACTATATATGCAAAAATGTGCAAGTGTTACACACATCCAGATTCGGAAAAATTATTTGTAAATCAATATAGTTTGCTATACCAATAAATGTCATAAAATCCCGAGTCATTTCACAATGAAGCGGAATAAAATTGAAAACGTTGAACAATATTTTTGTGATTACCAAAGTTTTACTTTAAATCGTGTGATAATAATTTCCAAGTTATAAAGGGTAATGGAAAAGGTAGTTAGTTAATAGCAGGTGCTACGGTGTCCGGAACACCACGTGTAGAGCGTATTTTGTGTGAATGCACGTCATGGATTAGTCCAGCCCAGCTCACTAAAGAAACCCAGCAATCCAATGTTGCTGGTGATCTCTGGGAGCGACCTCAGCGAACCGAGATACCGAAACCTGTAAAGAAAATGGTATCTTGCTTGTAACTTTATATTTCTATTTGTGTTATATCTATATACATATAATAAAATTGAAGTGGCTGTTTGTAATATTGAAATAACTGTTTTTTACTACAGGTATATGAATATAATATATACGGGTACAGACACCAAAATAATATTTTTTACAATTTTTGTCCGTCTGTCTGTATGTTTGTTCCGGCCAATCTCTGAAATGGCTGGACCCATTTTGACGGGACTTTTTTGGCAGGTAGCTGATGTAATAAGGAGTAACTTAGGCTACGTTTGTTTCAGAAAAAAAAATCTTTTATTTTAGAAAAAGGATGCTAGTGCTGCTATAAAAACATAGCGATATTTTCACATTCGATAGCTATCAGTGGAGAACTTTACTCTGGCGTTTTTATCAAACGGTTGAAATATTATTTGATATCAACCTAGTTAAATAAACATACAATAATTCCCTCGATCGATTTTTTGATCAATATTAGGTATAATAAGCGAGTAGATATTTTATCAACGATCAAATAATGCTCCCGTCTCCTCAACAAATATCCAGATAAAGATTTTTTGTACAAGCGATAAGAGAAGCCTAAATTTTGAAATACGAATAAGTTTTTTTTTTAAGAATAATAAATATATTTTCAGTATCCATAAGTAATAAACCTTTTGGCAAGTCAAGCAACATATTTGCATGACTATACGTTTAGCTATATCTAGCTCTGTAGTGAGTTTCCATCGCCACGAAACATGCTCACTTATTTCCTATAGCTGTCGCCCGCGACTCCGTCCGCGCGATCTTTTTCGAAAAATCATTCCAGCCATTTCAGAGATTAGCCGGAACAGACAGACAAAAATTGTAAAAAATGTCACTTTGGTGTATGTACTGTATTTATATTCATATACATGTAGTAAAAAACGGTTATTGCAATATTACAAACAGACACTCCAATTTTATTATATGTATAGATATCATCTCTCTCATACACGTTAACGATAAATAATATAAAAAAAAAAGATAATATAAATTGTACAATTAAATGAAACACAAAATAACGAAAGCAGTGTTTTTTTAGATAAACACTCCTAAGAAATGTGGCATTATAAGTTTACTTATAAGCGTTATATCATTTAAATGTATTTAAACAAGATAATATTACTAATGGCCCGCGTTATAATCGCTGAGAAATTGTTTCCTCGCTTAATGGTCACTAAATCAAAAGCCATACGAGACTAAGCTTCTTTCCCGTATTTTTATTACTTGATAAAGTGGAGATTTTCGTTGGCCTTTCGGTTCAAGTGAAAACTAATTTATTTTAACATTGGAATTTTATCTATCTTAAAGACTCGATTACCAAGACAATTTCGAATAATAATGCTATGAATGTTTAGTAATTTAAAATTTAATAATTACAGCATAGATCGAATAAGAATAAATCGCATGTAAAAAAACGTTACAAAATGATTTGCAATATCATTTCCACTATTCAGTTTGAGAACTTTGCTTTTTGTAATCAAGAAGACTTTTCTTTTTTCTTTTTATGCTTAAATTAAGTATAATTAAGGAAATAATTACAATTATGTTGCTTAAGACATTCCTGACCTAAAAACATTACCGTCTATTACTTGTAAATCGGCATAGATTGTACCGGACTGGTTTTCTGCCCAGTTTGCTGTACACTTGGAAGAAACACTTTAGCGATGATAAATAGAACGAATATTATGATAAACTAGCTGTTGCCCGTCGACTTCGTCCGCGCGGAATTAAAATAAAACTTATTCTATGTGTTATTTCATACTATGTTCCACATTTGTGCTAAATTTAAATAAGATATGTTGAACCGTTGCAGAATTATAACATGAAAAAACAAAATGTATATATTCTAGTGTAACCGTAATGATTTCCGGGATCAAAAGTAGCCTATGTGTTCTTCCAGACTATCCTCTACATCTATGCCAAATATCATCGAGATCCGTTCAGCAGTTTAGGCGACAAATTCTTACAAACATCCATCTATCCATCTAAAGTTTCACATTGATAATTTACTAGCTTTTGCCCGCGACTTCGTCCGCACAGAATTAAAAAGATACATAGTTATTCTATAGCACCCGGCGGTAAAATAGCTTCCTAGCAATGAAATAATTTTTCCAATCAGTTCAATAGTTTCGGAGCCTATTCAATGCAAACAAAAAATCATTCCTCTTTATAATATTGTACGATACTAACGACACTCAAGTGTTTTGCCTTCCCGGAACCACTCCATTAACACTTAAACTTTATGTTATGGTATTAAAGTTCAAATTGCCTTTTAAGTATTATCACGAATCGATTGTATGGGAAAAAGAAAAGGTCTGTTTTAGGGATTTCCCGGCGATTACTCGAAGTTTTCTCGCCGTAAAAACCATCCTCGGACTTCAACGAACATTTAAAAAAAATATGTCCAAATTGGTCCAGGCGTTGTTGAGTTATGCGCTTACCAAAACATTTTTATATTATAGATAATATAATTAAGATTAAGAATACGATTAATATTAAGAGTAAGATAATTTGAAATCTTCTATTTTACTGTATAGGTAGAAAGAAAATGGTATTAGATTATTTGATTCGGGTTCAGCCGAGACAGTTATTGTATAATACTTTGCTTAAATGTATTGGATTTCGAACAAAGTATATTCGTCATGATCAATTGTTGTTAAATTCAATACTTACGTTAAACAACGTGTGCCAGAAGTATTTATTTTATATTTTTCACTCGTATGTTATTTGCCATCCCCTTTGAGGAAGTAAACGTTAAAAGATTTTCAAAATTTTAATTACTTTGAGTGCGTCGTGGTTCAGTGGTTAAGCACATAACAATCTGCTGATTCGAATCCCGCTGTGTAAATTTTTTTCAATTTTTACAAAAAACTTCGAAATATAACCTGCTCATTTGCAAAGAAATTCGAAGATGTGTCGGAGGTTAACCTGCACTGGGCATGGTTGATTAAGCCCTAGTTACCGCTAACTTAGGGTAGGCTTAGAACCCCTTAGTGGGGACGTATAGTGAGCTGATGATTGTATACTTCTAAAGCTTATTGTAATCTTAATGTAAATGACTAGTGTAGATCAAGAATAAATATACATTTCGATGCATCTCTTCAATATAGGTTCATCATCAGCTCACTTTATGTCCCCACTGTTAGGGGTGACTACCACTTAGTCAACCAATCTGGCCCAGTACAGGTTGGTTGACTTCACACACATCTTTGAATTTCTTCTCAGATATGTGCAGGTTTCATCACGATGTTTTCCTTCGCCATAAGAATGTCGGGTAAATGTACATATGGAATTCGAAAATCCAAACACATTGCCCCTGAGCCACCGATGCTCTCAATACAGGTTAAGAGCAAAAAAGTCAATTGATTGCTTGCACTAAACAGCCAGTTAACCGTTTTGTCTGTTCACATGCAAAGTATTAAATGATATTCACTTCGAACGATTTGGCACGGGCCGCGTTCTTTCATTCGTTTTATTAAAAAAAATGACCAATTTGCAACACGCAATCCTCCGCCTTATACCTGTTACAATTATGCGAAACAAAAGTCGCAGGATTTATCGTTTTAACGATTTTGTTGCGGAATTTTTCCAAAGTACGTCTAAAATATTGCAATGTTGGTATTAATAATAATCGTCAGAAAGTTGTAGTGAAAGTAGTGTAGAGTTAATAATTTAATTATGTGCTGGCAAATAACTTATGTAGGTCCAAAAATGAAAAAAAGTCTCTCTGACTTTTTATTTAAGAAGTTATTCAAGTTTACAGCCGAATACAATAGCGTAAGCTAATCTATTTTCAGACAATTTATCTAACTTTGGGGCCGTTTAAGTATTCCGTAAGTACTATAGGGTATCAAGGTCTTTGCTTTGCTTATTTTTGATGTCATTGGGCATTGTCTTGATGGTGATTACATCGTCAGAAGTTATTTATTATTTCTAGAAAAACCGCTGCTCATGTAAAAATAAAACCAGAATACATTAAAATAAATGCATTAATGTACCAATGCTTACGTAAGCATTTAGAGCTTTGCTTACTTTTGACGACATGGCGGCGGAGAGGATCTAAAATTGTAATAAATCTGCTTACGTAATAATTCTTTGCCCCCTTTGATCACAGTTGACTATAAGAAAAGATTAAAAACGCATAACATAATGCTGGATATAGATGATTTGTTATTAATAGTGCATTCGTGTTATCACTTCGCCCACTCCGTTATCACGCTATCAGTGTCAACGACTTTGTATAATCTTAGTCCAGTTATCATTATCTAGTTAACTCGCCGTGGGCAAACATACTGTTTGAATTACATTTTTTAGGTCATTGCGTTCTGTAGCAACGGTTAGCTTTTTCTTATTATTATAAATAACGAAAATTGTATAGATTTTTACCGTTTCTTTAAATGATAAACAATTATTCTATTGTTCAGTTCATTTCACTATTTTTTTAGCAGAATGGATGGCATAAGGATGAAAACAAACTTATTATAGTTATTTATGCCGACTCTTGTTTTCGCAACTGTAGTAAACGGCAGTAACTATAAAAAGACAGTCGTCAAGTGGAAGCAATTCCGCGTTTCGTCTGATAAGCTTGCGTTCCGGAGGCCTAATATTAGACCTCTTACCCCTCTCACTCTTTTTATTTAAAAGGAAAGGATGGGATAGGGATGTGGATTTTACTGATGAGGGGACGCATAGGAAGTAGAAACATTCTCTTTCAGCGCGTCTTCGCCGTCGATTAAAGGTGGACAACATATATGAAATGGCGGATATATAAGGGTAGCGATCACTTCGCCGTTTCAGCAATTTCAGGTGGCCGCTTACTCTATCGCCACCTTGTAATATATAAAAAGACAACAAGACTTGTTTTAAACTCCGAATGTCTTAGATTTGTATATATTGACGTAGCAGAAATTAACGCTTTTTATCCCTATTGTAATAATGAAGATTAAAAAAGTCTGATATTAAAATCGATTAGACTTTTAGACGTTCATAAAATAACACTTTAAAGATGTCAGTACATTACTAATAAAATAATATGTACGTCCAGATTAAAGTACTTAACTGTCTTGATATTACGTATATCAAAGTGATATATGATTGATAATAAAATCTGCTACGTTTATTTTTATATTGATATCGTAACAAGCGATTAAACTATGGTGTCATTGTACGATAGCATTTGTATGTTTAATTAGAGATTCTTTAGATTTCACGCTATAAATAGCAACATAATATTACGATATAACAGTCCCTCAAATTTGATTTATAAAGCACTAGCTTTTGCCCGCGACTTCGTCCGCTTAGAATTAAAAACCATCATCATCAACTTTGTCCTTACGCGGGATCTGCACAGTATATACTACTTTTCAACATATCTCTATCAGCCGTCGTATCTTAATTCAATCTCTTATGCATATCCTTTTTCACACAATCCATCTTCGTCTTCTACATTTGGTAGTCATCTTAAAATGTCATTACAATCTTATTATGTCCATACCATGGTAACATTTTGATTCTCAATTTCTTCATCACTGGGCGCTACTTGCAAACTGCCTCTAATATAATAATTCTTAATCTTATCCTTTCTTATCAAACCACACATCCATATTAACAAACGCAAATTAAAAATAAATCATTAAAAACATATCACCAGGGTATACGAGCAAAATTAAAAGTAAATCATTCAAACTTATAGCACCTAATATACCCTATATATATAAAATTCAATTATATTCAAGTTATTTAAAAATAATAAAATTTAATTTAAAGTTTTAATTAAGTAGTTTCGGAGTCCATTCAATGCCTCTTTACACATTATACTAATTGCCGTATTTCGACTAGTTTAATGTTTATTTAATCAACCCTAAGTGTCGATTTATTGTATTAAAACAACTTTTTTTCATAGTAAAAATGCTTTGTCTTTAATAAATTCCAGGATTTATTATAAACACAGCCCTCTTTGAGAAAGGGTATTGAATATTACTCCACAATGCACCACCATGCATTGGTAAATTCTTAACCTAAGCACACTGTAAAACACATATGCTTTCGTGTAAGGGGTTTTAAAAATAAAATTGTATAGCTTATATTATTATATAGTCGAGGACTTTTATTTCCTACCCATAACTGTTTAAGTTAAATTAACACTTATCGCAACATTCGTGCTAAATTTTTAATCGAATGTTTTTATTTTGTATGAGATTCATAATGAAAAATATGGAACCTAATTTAATTCTTTGTGCATGGTCTTCGATGAATTGTCAATATTAAGTAAAACTCGCAGTTCAATGTTCAATTTATAATGCTTTACGTATCTGTAACATAAGCTTTACGATTCCTTTTTTTCTCCCATTAAAAGTGAACTAATTTTCGCCAGCATAAAGATAATTATAATACTAGCTGTCGCCCGCGACTCCGTCAGCGCATAATTTAAAAGAAGTTACTTAATTAGTAGCCTATGTGTTTTTCCAGACTGAGCTCTACATGTATGCATGTATGTATGTATGTATGAAAAATTTCATCGAGATCAGTTAAGCCTGGAGATATCTCCTAACATCCATCTATACATTTGTATTTAAATTAGTAAGATTGATCAAATTACTATCCAGTTTAAGGAAAGAACTGTCTTAAAACAAAGTAAATATAATTGTATTTCGATTATACGTGGAAAGTAGTAACAAAAGACTCACAGTTCTTTAAAGTTATTAAAAATGAAATAAAACCCACTTAAATGGAGCATTTACTAAGAAACCTACTAGCTTCACATATAATACCGCATTTATATCAAAAAGAACGTTGGCAGTTCTAAGAACACATCCCGGTGGCTGGGCTGCGAGTAAATGAAATAGCAATATAGAGTAAGCGTGTGCGTAACTGAAACGGCAAGTGGATTACCTTCAAGAACAGTCTTGTACATTTTATTTAATCACTTGCTTGTTTTTACGTTTATGTAATAAAGTGTAAATATGCCATAACAAAGGAGGTTGACATCTGTTTCACAGAATTATAGGTTAAACCAACTCTATGAAGATTTTTATTTCAAAATGTCCATTTTAAATTCGTTAACGGATTTCAAAATCAGAACATATAAGAAGTTGTATGGTTATAACCAGTTATAAATTATACTAAGAGTATAAATGTGAAAGTTTAGATGGATGTTTGTTAGAGTTTGTCGCCTAAACTGCTGAACGGATCTCGATGAAATCTAGCATAGATCTAAAGGATAGTCAGGAAGAACACATAGGTTAATTTTGATCCCGGAATTAGTTAGTTACCCGTGGGATATAATTTTTGTTTTTCATGTTTACTCAACAAAATAAACATCAACAAAACAACGAAATAAAACAAAGTCTGGAATAACATACAGGATATTAACTTTTATTTTAATTCCGCAGAAGGAGTCGCGGGACACCTAGTTGTTAAATAAATCTCAAATAAGAACAAAGGAATTGTAGTTTATATTTATAGGCGTAATTAACGTACGTAAAAAAATGCTTAATAATTATTATAATTTCGAGTTATTTCGTTGTATTATTGCCTATGTAGGACAAAGAAAACAAATCCTGCTTATCTGGTTCATGAGCCTTTAGAAGTGTCATTGTCGAAATGACGTCATCACATCCCACGCCAAAACAAATTTACTTCTTGTAACTTATTTGCATAATGTATTTAAGCATTAAACAAAGAGTATGAACAACTTGCAATGAACTACACGACCTGTTAAAGAAGTCACAAGTTTAAATTCAAATTACAGAAATTATCAGCTTTGTTTTAATGCCGAGGCACGCGTCTATTGCAACATGGTACTGACGTTATTCCAATTTTGAACCGGTATATTATTTAAAGTTATTTAATAGTAAACTCTATTGCATACAGATAAGGTATAAATTAACATAACAAGGTCTATCTTAACCAGGAGGATTGCTTCGCGACACGTTCACAGCCTACATGCTGTTAGGCAATTGTAGCTTAAACCGTTTAAGTTGTACAGTATTCAGAAATATTGTAGAGACATGCATAAAGACAACTTTCCTAATTGGTCGGTTTATATGTCATTGCAATAGCTTAATATAGGTGTGTTTGTTAGAACTATGTTTGGGATCTATTTATACATACGGTTTTAAAATCGATTGAGTGATTTGTCTAAGGTTAGAAGCAATAACTAAAAATGAAATAGGCTTTACTTTGTACTGTTATGTCTTCTACATTGCGTATTTGTACAAACGATGTCTAGCCGCACTAACGTCTTAGTGATGTAAAGAGAAACCTACATCTATAATTGTTATAAAACTATCAAATGTATAAAAGGCTGTGCCAAAATTCGTTTCCAATCCACCATTAATAATCTTAGTCATCGTTAAAATTTGTTTTTCCAAGAACAATATAATTTTAATTTCAAATGGTGTCATTTTATAAGGAAAATATATTTTCAAAGTTATTAATTTAGATATTATAACAAAGAGATATGCTAGTACGGTGCCACACGAAAATATGTAATTTTTTGTTAAAAGTAGGTATAAGGTAAGACATATTGTATTCGCTCATATTAACTTTGGAAAAGACTAGATACAACCTTATCGTACTAAATTTGTAAAAGATTTTGTTTATCATAACCGTTTGGGTGGTTCTGCGGTTTCGTAAGACGGCACGCGCCAACAGCCCACGAAATACTTTCTTTAGAAAATTTATTATCAGTCCCCGCTGACCCCGCCCGCGCTCGGATTAAAAACCCGTGTGGTCCAAGTTACAAGATAGGAATACAATAAATATCAATAATTACAAAACGATTTGATTTTTTAAAGAAGATTAAGAATTAGTATTCATTATTAGGTTAGATATGTGAACAAGATTTAGGTCAATATTGTTTAAAGAAAATCTTAATAATATAAATGCGAAAGTTTAGATGGATGGATGGAAGGATGTTTGTTAGAGTTTGTAGCCTAAACGACTGAACTGATCTCGATAAAATTTGGCAAAGATGTAGAGGAAATAGCTACGTTTCCGAGAGATACGTAGTTTTTTGTTACTTACCATATATAACCACTAAATAATTCCGCATCATTACAATATACATATCTTACTGAAGTTTAGCACAGGTATACAACAGAGTTTGGGATAACATATACGTACCGAGTTTTATTTTAATTTAGAGCAGACGGAGTGGCAGGCGACAGCTAGTTTTATAATAACTAGTATATACAAAGATAGAGAGAAAAACATTTATATCCACACACATATGTCTAACACCTTGAACAAATAAATAAGATGATACACTTCATACCAACCCTTAATGTATATTAGTGTGTACCAACATTGACAATTTAGTAAAATTTCTGACATTTCAAAATGATTATTCTGACACTGAGCTGGAACATTTTATTATTATAACATAAACTAACTGACCTAAATATACAGCTTGCGATAGTAATTAGTGTCTCACATACATGTAAGATCCCGCGACCTCTCTCACCTTGACCCGTTTCGCCCACGCAGGTCGAAAGTGTGCCCCAAGGCTTCATTGGAGCTTACAGAGCGTCCGTCGTTTTGTGTCGTCGCACAACAAGCAGTACAACTGATGCGTTGCCATTTGAATACTACTGCTTTTTGCTTTGATAGTCAAACACAATGTAATTATGTGGATCTGAATGTGAAAAAACTGGAACAAAATATAAAAATATCTGTATCCGGAAGTTACAATTGAAGCAACACAATACGAGCATTATTATATACATATATATTTTAATAGTGAGTGAGATGGCAAAATTTTTTATGATGCGAAATTGGAGACGAGATATAAATAGCTTAAGTTTAGGCTTAGGCTTCATTTTGGAGAGTGGGCGCAGGAATTACACGAAATAATTACCCCATCACCATTTTACCACCGGACGTTCAGGCATACGGTGGGAAATCATCCTTTTGTGGTCGAAGTACCGCGCGTTCAAATGTAGCGATTTGAAGCATCGTACTTTGTGCGTACCGCAAAGGACTGGAACAAGTAGAGTGAATAGGCACTTACCAAGCCTAGTCACGCTAGCCAGTGTCTCCACTCCTCTAACACTATCTCCACTAACACTCAACACACAATCTCCACTAACACTAGGTGGGATCGTGGTCAAGAGCTGGCTTACCAGATGTAAAAAAAACTAAAATTGATGAGCTGCAGATCAACTCACGGTTCTCACGTGTGAAGCAGATCAATGCACAGACTGGCAGATCAGCACAATTTGTACCTGCATACAATTATTTTTTGATGATGATTTTGTTTCATATGGTTCGTTTCGATCTCAGCATCAGCTCACTATACGTCCCCACTGAGGGCTCAGAGCCTACCTTAAGTTAGGGGTGACTAGGCCTTCGTCAACCACTCTGGCCCAACGCGGGTTGGTTTCCTTCACACACATCTTTGAATTTCTTCGCAGATATGTGCACATCATGATGTTTTCCTTCACCGTAAGAACGTCGGGTAAATGTGCATATGAAATTCGAAAATTGAAAAACACATTGGTACCTGGCGGAATTCGAACTAGGACCTGCAGATTACAAGTCAAGTGCTTAGCCCCCTGAGCCAACAACGCCTTGCATTTCGAAATATTATACTGTTTGCAGATCACAAAGACATGAAATCTGCAATTTTGAGCCGAATCAGCATTGATTTACACTCATCTAATGAAGACACTTTATCGATACTAGAGCGAACATTATATAGTCTGAATTTTGTTTTGTTTGGTATCAGATTAAACGTAAAATACGTTCCAATTTAAAAATAAATCTATATAACGACATCAATATATAAATCCAATAATTTCCACTAAGCAACAAAAAACATCCGATATCAAAATCATGTACCCAACATAACCTAATCTCTAGTTTTTGTGACTCTTATTGATAGTCAATATTTGCCTGGGACAGACAATTTATTCTGTGCAAGGCACAACTGGCGACGTTGTTGGTCATCCTTGAAAATATCTTCCTACGTGTGACCTTGGATGGTTCCATGTAAATAGGACACGGGAAGTGGTGACATTGGTAAATCTTACCTCGAGATATTGAATAATAAAATGTTCAATTTATTTTATTTTGCAACTTTAAAAGGCAACGTTTTTATTTCAAAACACATTCTTTATTATAGAACATTTTATTTAACATGACATTTAAAATAAATACATGTGGTAATGTTGATAGGTTAGGTTTGTATACTTTTAACAAATGTAGCTAAAATAATAATGATCCAGTAACTATTTTATCACTAAGATTTTTATTTTTTTATTAAACTTTTAATTAACTGCATAGTCAGATGTACCTTATCTAACTTTGAAACCTATTTAACATTAACCTTTACATATAATAAAATTGGAGTGTATGTTTGTAATATTGAAATAACCGTTTTTTACTACATGTATATGAATATATATACGGTATATACACCAAAATTGCATTATTTTACAATTTTTGTCTGTTTGTTCCGGCTAATCTCTGAAATGGCTGGACCGATTTAGACGGTACTTTTTTTGGCAGGAAGCTGATGTAAAAGGAGTAACTTAGGCTATGTTTATTTTAGAAAAAGAACACGCGGACGGAGTCGCGGGCGACAGCTAGTCTATATATATAAATATGGATTGCTGTTCGTTAGTCTCGGTAAAATTCGAGAACGGCTGCACCGATTTGGCTAATTTAGATCTTAAATTGTTTGTGGAAGTCCAGAGAAGGTTTAAAAGGCGAATAAATATGAAAATGCCCGTAATTAAATAAAAACTACAATTTTGTTTTCCCTTTGATGTGTCCCCCATCGTCAACAAATCGAATTAAAAAATCTCAAAGCAAAGCCAAAAATATAATTTATCAGAAAGCTTTTAGTCGATTAACAGACTGTATCATAACTTTGTGTGTGTCAATATCAAATTGAAAGTTGCCAGTATTTCAGGAATACTGTTTTGTATGTTAGCGACATCATGTGTAATAATAAAACTTCATTCATATCGAGCATTTTTTTTATTATTTACGTATTCCTTTTGTTTGTTTTAAATTTATTTTATGCAAAGTTTAGGTCTTTCATTTATTGATTAATGCAGTGCGAAGTCTGCCGGGTCAGCTAGTAAATTTAATAATTTTATACTTATAAAAGAAAATCATTGATTTCTTAACACATGTTACGTCAGGGCCATGTTAACGTCTAGGTTGGGTCGACTTTTTTAATTCCTTACGTAGGCTGCGCCCACATTTGGTTTCGCCTCGTTGAGGAAAAAACGTGGGCTAGTTGTGAATATCGAAACACCGGTTCAACATTTCGGCGCATTGTCTTAGTTGTCGCGACTTATATCAATGGAACAAGATTCAATTTGGCGCGAATAATTCACAAAGCTTTATACAGCCCACGCCGGAATCTCTAGGCTTTCGTTTTGTAATTAAAACGAAGGAGAGGTACCTTTCGATTTTTGTATGATGTATTATTGAATTATAATGCCTGTGATTATAATAATTTATAAATAAATGTTTTAAAGAAGAGTTAATAATAATAAATGTTTGTTGGAGAATGATAGTTGAATTTACAAAAATGTTAAACCGTTTTTTTTTCAGTAGATTTGGAGAAAAGGTTTATATTGCATATTGTCCCAATTATTACTGTTTCAGTTAAACAATTCAATATTGGTACCTCTTATTTTACTTCTTACTAATACAGCCGTGAGCAATAATAAAGGGTCGATTAAGAAAGTTTGAATATCTCGGAATATAAAGACGGACTAACTGAAATAAATTGTGCATGACATACAATTAAATATCCTTAAAATAAAACACTTTTTTTATTATTTTATTTATATTTCATTAAAAAACATAAACTTAAACGATAAAGGATATCTTACGTAAACTTGGATAATACAGTAATTTTCATTAAATTTTATTTTTATTTAGATTTTAGTGCTTAGTGTTGTCTTCCTAAGTAAGATATCTGAGATATTCAAACTTTCTCAATCGACCCTTTGTTTTTGCTCACTACTATATTATTAATGTGAAAGTTAAGATGGATGTTTTTAGACGATGTTTCCAGAACGGCTGAAAAGATCTCTTTGAAGTTTGGCATAATTGTAGAACATAGTCTGGAAGAACACATACATTTTTCATTCCGCGCGGACACACAAACGGCGGAATACACATATGTATTTATTCTTATGTAATTCTCGATTTAAAAAAAATATTTTTTAATCAAATTAACAACGGCATAAAATCGATTAAGTACAGCTGCCCTAAAAAAATCATAAACTTTGAAGGTAACATCAACGGCCTCGGGTCGGCCTGTCATATTTATCTTTCGCTTTTCCAACGAGATATTCGTCAGAGAGCATGTGCCGATGTGCACACAAGAGCCGAAAGTGTAAAACATGGTGTAAGGCCCGCCTCTCCGGGACGAATTACGGGGAATTTTAACGACCAGTCAAACGGGTTTCGTTTCTTAAATACGTGCGCCCGAAGGCCCAAATGAGATCTGCGCACCGACGTTCACAGATTCGAATATCGCTTATTAATTACCAGATTTCCTTCACGAAATAAACAAAGATTTATATTTTTCAAAATATCTCACGCCCTGCTAATTTACGATACGATCTACCGACGTCCGATCTTTCGCGAATGAGTAAATGTGTTACGCAAAATTATACGAAACCTTCACTTGAATACCTTTTATATTAAACGTTTTGATAAAACTGCATTTCAATATTGAGTACAAATAGAATGTATTATTTATAACATACTAGCTGTCGCCTGCGACTCCGTCCGCCCGTTCTTTTCTAAAATAAACGTAGCCTAAGCTATTATATCAGCTACCTGCCAATAAAAGTCCCATCAAAATCGGTCCAGCCATTTCAGAGATTAGCCGGAACAAACAGACAGACAAAAATGGTAAAAAAAAAATTTTGGTATATGTACCGTACATATATTCATATACTTGTACTACTTGTAGTAGAAAACGGTTATTTCAATATTACAAACAGACACTCCAATTTTATTATATGGATGAATGTTTGTTACAGTTTGTAGCCTAAACGGCTGAAACGATCTCGATGAAATCTGGCATAGATGTAGAGGATAGTCTGGAAGAATACATAGGCTACTTTTAATCACGGGAATAGTTACGGTTCCCGAGGGATACGTGGTTTTTTCTTATTTACTCGATAATTCCGCAACGGTTCAACATATCTTACTGAAATTTTGCACAGATATAGAATATAGTCTGGAACAACGTTTAGGATACTAAGTTTTACTTTAATTACACGTGCACGGAGTCGCGGGCGATAGCTAGTTTTATATATAAACATCTATTAGTTAACAGGTAGGCAGATAACTTAGCATTTTGTGTCATCGTTTAATGTGTTAAGCAACATCGACGTGGGTTTGAGGAGAATAATCTGTTACCTATGTCATAATCTTTAATGAACACCCACTAGCCAACAACACGGTGCTAAATGTGTAAATACATTACGTATCTAATGCCAAAATTCAACCCACTATTCCTATAAATGCCGTCGAATTCATTACATCAATGTAAATAAAATAAGATGGATCGAAAACTTGGTCAAGGTTGTGGGAGTATCCTGGTTGCTGATGGCCTAGGACCGACCATCAAGGCGATCTTAGGGGAAGGCGGATGTTGAAAGCAATAGGTGTCATGTGGCTGAGAAGACGAAAAATGTTTTAAAAACAAGCTTTTATTGTTGTATTGTTACTGAAGTTACGAAGATATACCAAATCAATCGGTCCACAAGAACTGAAGTTTCTATGGTCACCTTCCAACCTCATCATCAGACCAGCTCCATGGTACCTATTATTGTATTGTCATCCAAGTTATGTAGGTATACAAAATTTCAGCTCAATCGTACTATTGGAAGTGGTTCAAATCTTCCTTGCAAGATTTGTAAACATACAAACATACATACAAAAGTGAAGTTAAATAAAAGCTTGTAATAAAAGCTTGTAAAAATAAATTATTTTATTTACCTCATTGATAAAAGACTGATTTATTGTTTTTGTTTTACTAAACCCTTCATAAGATCGTATTAAACTTTAATACTGTTTTCCGATGACGCCTATAATGTTATTCTATGTAAAAAGACTTTGAAGTAAAAATAGGATAGCTAAATACAAATAACCACATAGGACTCTTTAGTCTTGAGAAATTTCTTTAGCACCAAATTTCAACAGTGGTAGTCGCCAGCAACATTATCTGCTCCACGAAATGGCAGGATCGGTGTAACGACCACACAAAAACAGGTGTAAAGTGGAAGTAATTCCGTGTTTCGTCAAATGAGTGTACGTTCCGGAGGCCTAATATTACTGATTACTCTTCCCCTTCTTTTCTTCACCCTTTTCTTAAAAGGATGGGCCTTGATCCATCAAGGATAGGACGCATAAGAGCAGAGGCCCTATCAGTTCTGCATTGCAAGGCATGGTTAGAATGTGTATGCTCTTTTTTTCTTTTTTTTTCACTGCAATTTTTCTTCTCATTAGTTTAGATTATTAATAGTTAATTTTTTTTCTCTCGTTTGTAATTTTTGTTTAAGTGTATAAAATGTTGCAATATGTTTTTGAGCTGATTAAATGTTTTAGCGATCTCTTTTTTCGCCGCTTGCTCCTTCGCCACCGGGCAATTTAAAAAAAAAATCTTAAAACAAAACAACAATCATAAAAAGAATTATGTAAGACACAACGAATACTAAAAGAGTGCGTAATATTGTGTCATTTAGTACGACTGGCGGTTTGTTAATAAGAAAATACAGATGTTGGATTTTATATAACATTGTCGGCGAGTTTCCATCGCCGATATACTTATACAAAATCGTTATCTTTATTTTTACAAAGAGAACGATAATGATGGACAACATTTTTATTGGATGTGTTTCGTCAGTAGCTCACTGTTAACGATTTCATGTAAGACACTGTGTAAGTGTTAAGGCTGTATTTAGTTTATCTTAAGGTGAGTATAGACTAGAGCATTTACACGTAACAATACAACGTGCTTTGGAAACTGCTTTAAACTGTATTATAATATGTGAAATGCTCTAGTGTAGATCTACCTTTACAATTTCACACCTCTGCTCTTCTTTTTAAAATAGACTGTCACGTTTTCTTATACACTTATTGTTAAACACTTATGCGTTAAGGTTTAACTAAAACTAATCATGTTAGACATACACGGACAGCTTGAAATATTCTGTATCGAATGCTTCAAAAAGGTAAAAAGGAGTATACCTTGTTGACTTCAATCCCAAAAACACACAAGTCTACGCCTTTACCGCTAAAAAAAACAACCCTTTGTCGTAGATCCTAGTTTCGATGACACTCCCCTGGTTGCCTCAGCCAGTATCGGTATTCTCGGCGTTGACATATCGAGTGACGTTCAGTTTCACGGTCACGGAAGACAAGGCCAAGCTGGCCTCAAAAAAGCTAAGTGTGCTCAGGAGGGCGAAGCAGTACTTCCAGCCGGGCCACCGCCTTCAATTGCACAAAGCGCAAGTTCGGCCCCACACGGAGTACTGCTCGCACCTCTGGGCGGGTGCACCCCAATACCAGCTTCTTCCATTTGACCGCATGCAACGGAGAGCGACTCGAATCGTCAATGACCGGGCTCTTACCGATCGGCTTGATACTCTGCCCTTGTTCTCTCCTTGGCCTCTGGACGTCAGTTCCCTCTGCATCTTTTATCGCATATACCACAGGGAGTGTTCCGAAGTACTGTTTGGAACGATTCCTGTAGCAGTGTTGCAGATGTCTATGGGCGTCGCTGATCACCTCCGTGTTCTCGTCGCTCGTTTGCCCCCTACTCATATATAAAAAAAGACGTTTGCGATAGACGTACTGCAGTTGCTGTAACTACTTAAAGACGATAAAGATTGTCCCTTACGATTCTTTAAATATTTTTATACGAATTTTGTTATGTTAACGTGTTCGGAATACTTTTGAAAATAACAGCTTGTAAAGAGTTGTGGTAATTTTCTGTATATATAAATATCCAAATTTTAAAAAACTCACCTAAACCTTAATTAATATTATAAATGCGAAAGTTTAGATGGATGGATGTTTATTAGAGTTTGTCGCCTAAACTGCTGAACGGATCTCGATGAAATGTATCATAGGTGTAAAGGATAGTCTGGAAGTACACATAGCCTACTTTTGATCTTGGAAATAGTAATAGTTTTCGTGGGATACATTAATTTAGTTTTTTCTTGTTTACTCGATAATTCTACAACGGTTCAACATATCTTATTGAAATTCGGCACAGATACAAAACAGTCTGGAGTAACACAAGGGATACTACGTTTTATTTTTACTTCCGCGCTGACGGAGTCGCGGACGACACCTAGTTTTCATATAATTAAAGTTATATTTTGAATAATTGTCACTATTTATTTAGTGACTACCTGTCGCCCGCGACTCCGTCCGCGCGTAGTTAGAATAAAACTAAAACTGAATCAATAACTATAATAACAATTATTAACTATTATAACTAAAATACTAAACTTTTATTTTAATTTTAAAGGAATTCATGAATATAGTATTTTTTTCGAATATCACTAAAATATGGGTTTAGTGTTATTTCAGACTATCCCTAACTAATATTATATTATAAATGCGAAAGTAACTCTGTCTGTCTGTTACGCTTTCCCGCTTAAACCTCTAAACCGATTTTGATGAAATTTGTCACAGACAATCTTTAGACCCTGAGAAAGGACACCTTTTATTACCAAAAAAAGGATGATAATATAAACGCGCGGACGGAGTCGCGGGCGACAGCTAGTATTCTATATGTATCTGTGAAAAAATTCAATAAGATATGTTGAACCTTTGCGAAATTATCGAGTGAATAACAAAAAATTGGGTATTCCTCGGGCACCGTAACTATTTCCGGGATCAAAAGTAGGCTATGAGTTCATAAATCTAGATGATATTATGCAAATTATCATCGAGTTCAGCAGTTTAGGCGACAAACTCTAACAAATATCTACCATCCATCCATCTAAACATTATTAAGATTAAGTTTAAGTGTCATTAGGGACTTGATATGAACACATATTACCACAAATATTTGAATAAATGCGAACACAATCTGCATATGATCATTAACGTAGCCGTTCACTTTACATTCCATGCCAACGAGATTTATTTTAAACTAACTGTTTGTGCCCAGCGACACTCGTTTAATAAAATATTCTCATTATTATTTATATTCTGATAAAGTTATACTAATATTTTTTGTGTCCGCAACGAAAACATTTAAAGACTATCGAACTGATTTAAAATTTATTTCACTATTAAAATACCATATTATGCCTGAACAATTTTTTTTTAATATTACAAGATGGCAAACGAGCAAGCGGCCACCTGAAATCGCTGAAATAGCGAAGTGACTGCTGCCCATAGACATCCGCAATTGCAGATGCGTTGCCTACCATTAATAGCCGAAGAAGACACACCGATGGAGAATATTGCCTCTTCCTATGCGTCCCTTCCTTCGTCACCTCCACTTCCCCTTCCCAACCTTTCCTTATCAAAAAATGTTGGGAAGGGAAAGAGGAACAATATTAAGCCTCCGAAACAAAACATAGGCTATTTTTGTCATGCCAATCTGGAGCATGTAGCAATGTTATAAAAATATTTCAATAGGAATCTTCTATCTTTTGACAATTTATTCTTTCCAAAGGTATACCGTATTTTAATTTTATAATCTTCGTATGGATGAAACTGTTAACCACGAAAGTTAACGAACTACAAACGGGTTCGTGTTAAGTATTTACATATTTTATAATTAAGTGACCACGTTCATACCTCACGCACTATATGATAATGATAAAATGTCAGCAACGATAATCATCTTCAAAACTTGATATCTCCCAATAAAATATATCGCTGTCAAACATATTCAGATTAAGAGATTATATTTTTCTTTAACATGTGAAAAACATAACATAGTTAATAAAAAAGTTTTTACATAAACAAAGAAATATCTATTTGATGATGGTGAACTAGGATTTTTATCTAAACATATACTAAAATTGGAGTGTCTGTTTGTAATGTTGAAATAACCGTTTTTTACTTCATGTATTTGAATATATATACATACACCAAAATAACATTTTTTACAATTTTTGTCTGTCTATCTGTCTGTCTGCCTGTTTGTTCCGGCTAATCTCTGAAATGGTTGGACCGATTTTGACGGGACTTTAATTGGCAGGTAGCTGATGTAATAAGGAGTAACTTAGGCTACGTTACTTCGAAAAAATCTTTTATTTTAGAGATAACGCGCGGACGAAGTCGTGGGCGAAAGCTAGTCTTATATATAAATACGAATGTTTAGATGGATGTATGTTTATTTTTACTTAGGACAAAGTCTGGACGAACACGTAGGCATGTTATCACATGAAGATATTTAGTATGGTTCAATTATTTTATTTACTTCAAGCCTGACATTCATTAGGGATGTTTTATTATTGCACTTGTGTAATTAATAAATATCTTTTAAAAATGTTTACGATACATATTTCACTTCATTATCCTTGTATCATTTGTGATAAGCAATGCTGACTTAATATAACCAAATTAAAAAACATTAGCAGATTTTGACTAATATTTATTTACCATTCCGACTAAGCTCTAGCCTTGGGCTAGGATATGCTTTACGATAATAATCGGTGGGAATCGAACTCTCGACCACGTGATTATTTTCGTACCATTATTTACTATTATTATTATACATTTATTATTACGTACGTACGGTAACCACCCTTAAGCACTACGCTATTGATACTTAAGTATAAGTATATATAAAAATATGTGTATTTGTAATGCATTTAATCACATTTTAAATTATACATTAATGAGCGGACATAAAATCCGCATATGTAAGATAAATAATAACAGCATTCCTAAGATATTTTCCATCTAATCGTCGCTTTAGCTTTATCTTGACCGTTCAAGTTTGCATTAGCCTTTGAGGGGAAACTAAGAGGCTTTAATGTCATGTTCCCGACTTTTTGAGTACGACGATTACAAACAAGATGCGCTCGTTGCTTTTAGATAAAAGTTAAGAGCTTCGATTTGACGCAAGGGTGTCCATGTGAACATCAAATCCCATATAATATAGGCGCGGCATTCGTTAAATTATGTTAATTTTATTATCGTAGTTATTATAATTACTATGAAACCGACTACCTCTGAATATATTCGTGTACGGCTAGATGACGATACTTTGACCAAGCCCATATTTGATAGACAGATATATGTCTGCTACATAAAATATATTTTATTAGCTATGGAAATTTGCAATCTGCCTATCTAATCTTAGTAATATTATAAATGCAAAAATGATCGATGGGTGTATGGATGTTTGTTAGAGTTTGTCGCCTAAACCGCTCAACGGATCTCGATGAAATTTAGCATAGATGTAGAGGATTGTCTGGAAGAATATATAGGCTAATGTTGATCCCGGAAATAGTTACGGTTCCCGAGGGACACGCTGTTTTTTGTTATTTACATATATACACGATAATTCCGCAACGGTTCAACATATTTTACTGAAATTTGGCACGGCTATAGAACATAGTCTGGAATAACACATAGGATAGTAAATTTTATTTTAATTCTATGCGGACGGAATCGCGGGCGGTAGCTACTATAGGTAAAAAGCAATACAAAGTACCCTGAGAAGATGTCTGTCGGATTGTATTGTTATTTTTATATTTAAATGTAGAAAATATTCGAATATTGTAGTTATATTATTCTTACTAAGTAATTACTAAATCAGGTAAAATTCTTTGGTATCCGAATGCATCTACTTCATGGTCATCCTATAAAGGGAACAGTAAAAAATGCCAGATCCATTCAGTTGATTTACAACATTCGCTCACTCTCCGATTTCACGGGTAGATCGTACGGGCTACACGAGTTCTTTCGTGGTCGATGGCAACGGTTACCACAAATTTGATAATACGGCACAAATTTTTCTGATCATTTTATGGTTATAACTTAAATAATAAAGTCTTCTCGTTTAACAATTTTCATGGACATTAAACGAAACTGTTTAATGAATGTTCTCGAAGCATACCATTCAAAAATGTTAATTATACATCAAACTTTTCATCAAGGCTGTAGACTATTTTTAAATTTACTTTTAACCATATGAGAAATTATTTTGTATCGCAATTTCTTCACATAATGTCTGAAACCAGTTATTTTAATATCACTCAAATATATTCCATGTTAATTATAAGTAAAGATTTCTTAATAAATTACCAGACATTTTTTATACCTCTATATATTTTGCATGAAACTAAATCTTATCTTAAAGATATTTCTTACCAAATACAAAAAGGTTAGCAATCATTTCCTTCATAATATACATATTAAAAACATGAGTCTTTTAATTTCATTTCTTGGTTTTATTCATATTAACGCTTTGTAATAATTTAATACAAAATATTTTCATGTCATTTTATCATAAAACTGTTTTCATTCGAGAAATGAATGTAAAGTCTTATGAATAAAAGAAATTGGATACAATAATTTTAACATTTTCCGTTTTCCAAATTCTTGAAAAGAATATTTGGTGCTTATATATTTTTATAAGAGCGTCGGTGGCTCAGGGATTAAGCACTTGTAATCTGCAACTCCTGGGTTTGAATCACGTCATGTACCAAAATATTTTCGATTTTCGAATTTCATATGTACATTTTTCCGACGTTCTTACGGTGAAGGTAAACATCGTGATGCAACCTGCATATATCGGAGAAGAAGTATAAAGAT
>JAAOEG020000025.1:8897381-8908227 GCA_011763625.2 Papilio bianor | reverse complement strand
AAACGGCTTAAGCTCCCGTAACTTTATATTGTTTTGCTCATTTGTTTAAGGATCAATAGCATTGTTATATGAAGCTGTAGTTTTTAAATTGGTTAAAACAAAAACTTACTTGGAATTTTGTTTTAGTAAATTGTATTTTATAGAGAATTCACAAAATCCAAAAAAAATTGAAATAGCTTTCTTCTAAAGACAAAGTCTTGCGCTGGTCATTTGCCATGGCAGTATAATTAAAAACTCTTGAAGCCTCACGCACAGTTTGATTATTCAGTTAAAACTATGTGTATGCTAATGCGCTAACTCAAAAAAAAGTCACTAATATCTTGATAACCAATTACCGAGATCAGACAAGCGAATAACCACTTATGGGAGTTTGTACAACAGTGGAACCCACAATTAGAAATAGACACAAATAAGTCCTCTGTTAAATTAAAATTTTATTTTTTTATAACAAACACAATGGACGGGAGTTAGTAGATTTGACGGAGGAAGGGACCCAAGGAAAAGGGAAACGTTTTCTTATTGTGCGTCTCTTCCGTCGATTAAAGATAGGCAACGCTATTGCAATTATGGATATTAGAGGCAGCGGTCGAACTCTATTTCAGCAAATTCAGGTGCTTGCAAGTTTGCCACCTTTTATATAAAAAATTGTGGACACTATACGCTACGATTCAGGGTTCTTTAAGAAACGACTGTAACACTTTAAATGCCGGCAACGCATCTGCAGTTCCTCTAGTATTTCAGATGTTCATGAGCGTCGTTTCCCCTTTCTTTTATAAATAAATGTATGTTGTATGTTGTAAAAACAAATAGTAACATCACGGTTGGTGTGATTTGTATGAATTACCAGGAATAGAATGGTATAGCAATGCAAATATTAAAACGTGACTGTAGAAAACTGCATTTACATCGTGCTTTTATAAACGTGTGATGCGTACAATACAAAACGATTTATTATATTCTGTTTTATCAGCATTTACATTTATATAGGCCTTTTATTTTACATATGCAAAAACGCAACGCTTATACAATTTCTAAGGATTCAAGCTTGTGAGGCAGCGCGGTTAAGACAACACAGACAAAGCGAAGGGAAGCGTAGCACTGAAGACATGAATACCTAACAAAATCTCAACACAGATTTTGTACAACATTATACACAGTACACTGTAAGTTTTCTAAATATATCGCTGAAGTAAGCCAAATCCATGACATATTCGCTTTCGCGACAGTGTGCTACTGGTTTAAGCTTTCGTTCACAAAGTAGACTTTATAACAACTCGATAAGGTTGTATATGCACGAAGCGCCGACAGTGTTACCAACTTTGAAAAATAAATTATACAGAAATAATATAAACATTTTTCTTCAATACAATTTTCCATAATTAATTTTGGTCAGTATACAGTACATATTAAATTGGTTTACTAGCTTTTACCCGCGACTCCGTTCGTGCGGAATAAAAATTAAAATTAATTAGTAACCCATGTGTCATTTCAGACTATATTTTACATCTAAGCCAAATATCACCGAAATCCGTAAAGCTGTTCTGGAGATTCAAACAAACATCCATACATCTAATCATTAGCGTTTATAATATTGGTAAGATTCTAAAAACTCATTACGAGGTAGGCTAGACTTTTTCAATAGTCTTTGTTACGTTAATATGATTTTTTTTAATGTGAGGTGGCAAAGGAGCAAGCTGTCACTTGCATTCTCCGAAACTGCGAAGCGACTGCTTCCTATAGAAATCAATTGCAGATGTTACCTACCTTCAATCGACGGAGGAAGAGACGTACAAGAAGATAATGTTTCCCGACTCTTTGCGTTCCTTCCTCCGTCAAATCCACATCCTTGTCTATCAAATTTGATAAAAATTTCTAATTATAACACTAAAAATGGCCTTTAATCTTACTTCAATTGGAATAATGATCTTAGGATCACATATTTGATCACTATTTTTGGAAAATATAAACATATGTATGATAATTTATGCGGTTATTTCTTATATGAAGCGGATCTCTACAAAGATACAAGCTTAGAGATGGCTCTAACATCCGTTATGAATGAACCCGTTACAAATAGATACATTTCAATCTGAATATATTAATGAACTAGCTGTCGCCCGCGACTACGTCCGCGCGTCCTTTTTTAAAATAAAAGAATTTTTCTACAATAAACATAGCCAAGTCAGTCATTATTACATCAGCTACCTACTAATAAAAGTCCCGTCAAAATCGGGTTAGCCATTTCAGAGACTAGCCGGAACAAACAGACAGACAATCAAAAATTTTAAAAATTGTTATTTTGGTGTATGTACCGTATATATATTCATATACATGTAGTAAAAACGGTTTTTCAATATTACAAACAGACACTCCAATTTTATTATATGTATAGATTAACTTGATCAAATCCTAATTCTTTACTTGCTTCTATATTAATGTTGTATTAGTTACAATTTATTAAAAAAAAACTTCCACATCACTATTTATCGTATATATCCATACATCAAATAATAATATAGATTTATCAAATATATAAAATTTCATTTTAAATTTTAAAAGAAATTAATAAATAATTTAATTTAAGTACATACAAATTATTTTCATTTATCACAACGCAAGGATAAAATTGCTTAAAAAATTAAATAAAACATCTTAAAATGTCATTAGTATAGATTTAATTATGTTTAAGATTTTAAGTTACAAGAATTTTATTTATAAATTCACATCTAGGATGTTTGCGATTATGCTAAAAATAAAGAGAAAAAAAACGATCATCTATACATATAATAAAATTGGAGTGTCCGTTTTTTCTACATGTATATGAATACACCATACATCAAATAACATTTTTTACAATTTTTGTCTGTTTGTTTGTTCCGGCTAATCTCTGAATGGCTGGAGTGATTTTGACGGGACTTTTAATGGCAGGTACTCGTAGCTGAAGTTAAGGAGTTACTTAGACTACGTTTATTTTAAAAAAAGAACGCGCAGACGGAGTCACGGGCGACAACTAGTAAAAAATATATTACTTTGATGATAAAATGTTCATGTTAATTAATTTACAATTTTAATTTACATTTCAAATGTTCATTCGTTTGAGACGCGATTTATTCGAAGAATTTATAATTCCTGTTTAAACGGCTGCATAATATTTTAACAGAGATAAAATTCATCCAGTTTCTTGACCCAAACATATAATATTTCAAATAGATTTAATTATGTAACCTGTATTGATTTATTACTTTTAATTTTCACTTCAGTATCATAAAACAAATTAAAATAATTAATTCGCAAATTTATCTATATTTTAATCCGCTAAGTAAACATTTAAATTTATGCTTTTTTAATATGAGAACAAACAGCGAAATTTTAAAATTTTAATAGTTCAATGGATTAATAATTATCAAGATAGAGTTTTAAGTTATTACTAACTTTACATTTCAATTTTGGTTTAAAGTGACGGTAACTGGTGTTTATTTTTGAAAGTTATTAGTATATAAAAACATATATTACTCCGTGAAGTGAATCCATTAACGAATATAAATTCTAATTTCGTGTCCAATGCTGCGTTTATTCTTTTCACTGTGATAACTTAAGTTAGCAACGACAAGGTACGGACCACAATGAGAGATTGTAGTGAAAGGTCGAGTTACGAGAATGAAATGGTAGTGGAACAAAACTGGTTCCAATACCTCAGAATGCAAGTGACTGGATAAAAACATTCGCCTGAGACAAACCAGTCGCCAAGCTTTACGTATAGAGGCACACGTTAAAAGATCGACTTGAAGACCTCGGACAACATAACTGATTCAATATTACTCGATTATTTATAAAAACAATGAAACAGTAAACTTCTTAATTAGATAATAATTATTATTATAATTGTAAAATGTTTAAATTCTATTAATATTTCACAATTAGAACATAATTATCGATAAATCAAACGGTAACTGTTCTCCACTTAAGTTACCTTACCAGTGAATGTACCGAAAACTTATATCGTTTTTCCGTTAAATAAACAGGTTAGTTTCTCGATTGTGTCATGCGTAGAAAATACATTCATTCCATAGTCTGCAAACAAGCAGCCTACATGTCACTTTTTAAAATTCTAACTTAATAATTTCCGTTGGAAACGCCATCTTTTGTTGAAAATCGGAATCAATGACAAGTTTCTTACAGTTAACCACATGAAATTTAAATGTGTGATATTAACAAAATGGTTCCAAGTCTTTGTCAACAGGGGTAGCTTTTTTAAAACGTATAAAAATAATTAGTAAGGAAATAATACTAAATTGATGTATTTTAAGTTACATTTAAGCTATAATACCAAGGCTATCAAAAATACTGCCGTGCTAAAGTCGGAGGCGGCATTGCCGCGCCCTCATATAAGCACTAGTAATCATCATCAACTACAAGTTTTGTTAGAGTGATGTTTAATTAATTTTAATGTCTCTTATTTAAAGAACAATTGGCGAATATTCTACAAAAGATTTTGTCGTTTATTCAACTTTGTAGGACAGTATATAGTTTAACAGGTGTCAGGAATGTACGTAGTCAGTAAGCGCGACGCATTAACTCGTATACTATCACGGGTGTGATCTCGTCACATCTGGGTCGACCGGACATCGGATTTCTACCCACACAACACAAACGAAAACCGAATGTTATAAATCACATACGTTTTCCGTACTATCCATCGAGCATTTGAATTTGGCCATGTAACGTGGGAGGTGCCCTCGCCGAAAACGTGTGCAACAGACGTACTTAACAATAACGAATTTATATAGTGGACGCTCATTAATTTTAAATTGATAAAATATTATCAGCTCAAAATCAAGAAGCCGACCCTAGGGGAATCAACCCTAATAAAATTTACTAATATTGTAAATGCTAATATTTAGTTGGATGGAAGTTTGTTTAAAGGTATCTCCAGAATCGCTCAACGGATCTCGATGATATTTGACACATATAAAGAACATAATCTGGAAGAAGACATTGGCTACTTACTATGTTTTTATTTTAATTACGCATACGTTAAAAACTAGTGATTATTATTATAGAATGTTAAGGCTTAACTTTCTATTATGGTAGGCTTCCACATATCAAACACAACTACCAGTTATATGCTATCTCTTTTTCTCATATAGAATGAAAGGGATATCAATATATTCTGCACATTTTCTTGGAAATGTAAGGCCATGGTTAAAATAACACGTTGACAAAAATTGGTTTAAGAAATATATGTAAGACTTTCAAATATCATCTTTATTTGAATAATGTCCAAGACTTCTGAGTCCTTTAGAATAGCTTAAATGAGGATATTTTGTATGAATTTGTGCAGTGCAAGATAAGTACCTACTACTTGAGTGGTGTAAACAATTAAAATACTTTTTCGTTGTCTTTTTAATATCCTATACAATGAACGTTACCATCGTCTTAACAAAAAAAAGCCTTTGTATTTACCGGAGCAGGTAAATAAAACCCACCTTGTGACTTGTAAAGAATTTCTATACGTTCAGTTCAAGTTTTTTTAATAGAATGCTGATTTTAGATATTGAAACGAATCTATACATTCAAGATAGAATTCTTCAGTTTGGTATTACAGTAATATACTAAATATTACGGTAGCTTCCATGGTTCACTTCTGACCTAAATTTTCCGTCTATGTAGAAAGAGGTTTAACAGGTTTTATGACGCTTTTCACTAAATTTTATTGGGATTTAATTATGCTTGATTTTTAAAGGTATAATTATGATTTATTATATTATTATATATTAATCAAACTTTCAAAAATTCATTAATGATTCATAACTGTTTTGATATAAGTATACTCAATCTAGTGATCTAACTCAAGTTAACTATTTATTTTTCACTAAAAGAACTGCATTATAAAATGAGTATTTCTAAAGTTTAGTCACGAATAGCGGTGTTACGTGTAGCGTAGTAGATGAAACTGGCTCCGCTGAGCGCCCACGCATCACCGCCTCTTCATTAGGGCGAGGACTGCCCGACTTGTCAAATGTATCAACGCAACTACGAATATTTTATGCATATCTCTCCATAAAAGTTACGACAAGCGCTATTTCAATATATTACCTAGAAATACTACACAGTAAAATAAAATTTAGATTTCTAAATACTAATAGTTTTCTTTTCTCTTTACAGTATGCATCGGAACAAAGGGGCGGATGTCGGTTCCCTCGAACCGCGACACACACTACAGAAACCTAAGAGATCGCTTCACAAACTGCACGTATGTCGACGGAAATCTGGAACTGACCTGGCTCCATAATGAAACGATGGACTTATCGTTTCTCAAACACATAAGAGAAGTAACTGGATATGTACTCATTTCACATGTTAACGTTCGCCAAATTATATTACCCCAATTGCAAATAATCAGAGGGCGGACGTTGTTTAAATTAAATGTGAGAGATGAAGAGTTTGCACTCATGGTCACAATGTCGTCAGCCTTTACACTTGAGCTGCCCGCGCTAAGAGACGTGCTGCGAGGAAGCGTCGGGATTTACAACAATTTTAATCTGTGTCATGTTAAAACTATAAATTGGGACGAAATAATAACCGGTGTGAATGCAACTTACGTTTATGTATATACGTTTACTGCCCAAGAAAGGGAATGTCGTTGCCATCCCAGCTGCGAAGCCGGCTGCTGGGGAGACGGGCCAGAAAACTGTCAAAAGTTCTCGAAAACAAACTGCAGTCCGCAATGCGCGCAGGGTCGCTGCTTTGGACCTAACCCACGAGATTGTTGTAACACGTTTTGTGCCGGAGGTTGCACGGGGCCTTTGCCCAGTCAGTGCCTTGCTTGCAGAAACTTTTATGACGAAGGCACCTGTTCCCAAGAATGTCCACCGATGCAAATATACAATCCCACCACTTATTCATGGGAACCGAACCCTAATGGAAAGTACGCTTACGGAGCGACATGTGTGCGCAATTGTCCGGAACATCTATTAAAAGACAATGGTGCGTGTGTGAGAAGCTGTCCTCCAAACAAGACTGCCGTAAATGGAGAGTGTATACCGTGTAATGTCACTTGTCCTAAAACATGTCGGGCAGAGAAACCTATTCATTCTGGAAACATTGACAGTTTCAAAGATTGTACAATAATTGATGGGTCCATAGAGATTTTGGAAATGACGTTTACTGGATTCCAACACATCAACCCAGATTACTCATTTGGCGACCGTTATCCTAAAATGGAACCAGATAGCTTGGAGGTATTCAGTACTGTCCGCGAAGTCACAGGCTACTTAAACGTTCAGGCTCACCATCCGAATTTTACAAGTTTATCGTATTTTAGAAATTTGGAAGTGATTGGAGGTCGTCAAGTTGTCGAAAATCTTTTCGCCTCGCTGTACATAGTGAAAACTTCGTTGCGTTCGTTGGGACTGAAATCATTAAAGAGGGTTAATTCTGGGGCCATAGCTATCATGGAGAATAGATATCTGTGCTTTGCTGATAAAATTGCTTGGAATAAACTCGGCAAATCGAAAGACCATAAGCAAATAATTCAGAAGAATGGCGATCCAAAAACTTGTGGTGAGTATAATTTGTGATAAGCTATGCGTAATGGGGATCCTCATAATTAGTATAAAAGCATTTGCGATTTATATTTCTACTATCGAAATCTATAAAAATTGCTTAAGCGAATTTGCCATTAGCAGTCGGTACATTTTTCAATGAACATATCTATTGACAATTTGATCCTAACTAACCTTATTAACAGCGAAGCTAGATTAAGGCTATGCGTGATTTGTAAACACTTGTTAGCACAAGTTTGTTTACATGTTTATGAGCTCCTTTGGAGTTTTTTAACATGCCTTTGTTCCCTGTTTGTCGAGCAGAAAGCGCAAATTTGGTGTGCGATCATCAATGCTCTCCGGACGGTTGCTGGGGACCGGGACCTGAGCAATGTCTCTCCTGCGAAAACTATAAGTTCGGCGAAACCTGCATACAGAATTGCAGTGTACTGCCAGGGTTGGTATTTGACTGATTTATTCTTTATTATAAGTTGAACAATATTTTTTGGTTTTTTTCAGAGCATCGTGACGTGTTCCCGCAGAAAATATCTGATATTATTATAATATGCTATGCGAATTTCTTTGTTTTTTTTAATCTTGGCTGAATTTATATGACTTTTAATGATCATTGAAAAGTTATTTCTAATTTAATTTCAAATAAGTATTACTATTAATAAGTATAACTTATCATGATTTTAGGCCAAAATTAGTTTTTCACGATGTTAAATGTCATTTGGATAATATTTTTGACACTCTATTTTATCATTAGTCAGTAAAATAAAACAACTCTCGCCGGATTCTCAGAAGGATAAGTAAACACAAGTGATCTTATTATAGTAAATTCATTTTAAGGCTATTACAACTCTTAAGACATAGTCGCAAAGAGTAAAATTCTTGTTACCGAGTTCGTCGAAGAACTTACAAATCCAATAAACTTTGTGACAATCAAAATTGATGCAATCATTAATGTTTTTTTTCTTACGTATTACGTATCCTTAATTTTTCTTATGTATTATTAACCATGTGTGAATAATTAAGACACACTTGTTATAAGTACGAATTAGTGCTTCGATGTTGTAGTCGTGCGAATTAATTCAAAGTCGCTGACACACTTGTACAAAAGTTCTAATTTCTTTATAGGATATCGGAATGCAAGCTGTTGAAAAATATAGTACATTGTAATAAATAAATAGACTTTCTTGTTTATTGTACACCATGTATCAAATTCGGGTAACAAACTTCGTTCAATATGGCAACCTTATTAACATAACAAAACTGAGTTTATGTGTGGGTAGCCCACTCTTACCGGTTCGATGGCCTAACTCGGTTTTGTTCCCATTGTTAGATATCACAACTCTGTAAAACATACCATTGATTTTACTATAATGTACACAAATCCGTGTTATAAAAATGATGTATTTACAGACATTTGTTTCTGTCTTTCCAGACTATATCAAGCCGGTCCGAAAACTTGTAAGCAATGTCATCCTGAATGTTCAGATGGATGTTCGGGACCGAGCAGAGCTAACTGCACGAAATGCAGACACGTACGCGACGGTCCATACTGCGTTGCAGATTGTCCTGAGTCGAGATATGCTTCAGAAAACGGAACGTGCCAACCTTGCCACACCAACTGTTACAACGGCTGCACAGGCCCGGCGAACACTGTCGGTCCGGGTGGATGCTATTCCTGTAAGAAAGCCATCATTAGCATCGAAGCCACAGTCGAAAGTTGCCTGAAAGAAAATGAACCATGCCCGGACGGCTATTATAATGAATGGGTTGGCAATGTAAAGCTTCTCGAAGGAAAAGTAAAAGTGGTTTGCAGGAAATGCCATCCTTTATGCATCAAGTGTACCGGTTTTGGAATACACGAACAAGTATGTCAGGTCTGTAATGGATTCAAACGTGGTGACCAATGCGAAGACGAATGTCCTGCTGATCATTTCACAGACGAAGTCAACAGACTGTGTACACCTTGTCATCATGAGTGTCGTGGCTGCACCGGACCATTATCAACAGATTGCGTCAAGTGCCAAAATCTTAAAATATTTATACCCGACGATACAACTGTAGTTAATTCAAATCATGCTTTCAATTGTACTGCAAATTGTCCAGAAGATAAACCATACAAAATTTATTTTGATGAACTCGTAGAAAACCCCATCGAGGAACCTTACTGTTCGGAATTAGCTAGTGGATCTCATACTATGGCTACAGCGAATATACCTACCGTACTAGTGATAGTCCTTGTATTAGCTTTCATTCTGTTCATGATTCTGGGTATAATTGGATATACGTATCGACAAAAAGCCAACGCGAAAAAAGAGGCCGTCAAAATGACAATGGTATTGACGGGTTGCGAAGACAACGAGCCACTTCGACCAACTAACGTGAAACCCAATTTAGCCAAGCTAAGAATTGTAAAAGAAGCCGAATTGCGGCGAGGAGGTACTCTTGGCTACGGTGCTTTTGGTGAAGTCTATAAAGGAGTTTGGGTACCAGAAGGCGAAAATGTTAAAATACCTGTTGCCATTAAAGTTCTAAAAGAAGGTACCGGAGCTAATTCTAGCAAAGAGTTCTTAGAAGAAGCCTACATAATGGCTAGCGTTGAGCACCCTAATCTTCTCCAGTTACTGGCCGTATGCATGACGAATCAAATGATGCTTATAACTCAGTTGATGCCACTTGGAAATTTGCTTGATTACGTGCGAACACATAAAGAGAAGATAGGTTCTAAGGCATTTTTAAATTGGTGCACCCAAATAGCTCGGGGCATGGCATATCTAGAAGAGAAAAGACTAGTTCATAGAGACTTGGCTGCTCGCAATGTTTTAGTACAGACTCCAAATTGCGTAAAAATAACTGACTTCGGTTTAGCGAAACTTTTAGACATCAATGAAGACGAATACAAAGCTGCTGGTGGTAAGATGCCGATTAAATGGTTGGCATTAGAATGTGTACTACACAGAATTTTCACACACAAAAGTGATGTTTGGGCATTTGGCGTAACCATATGGGAGATATTGAGTTACGGTGCACGGCCATATGCTAACATATCTGCTAGAGATGTACCGGAATTGATCGAGAATGGTCTGAAACTTCCACAGCCCAGTATCTGTACTTTGGATATCTACTGCGTGATGGTATCATGTTGGATGCTGGATGCAGATAGCAGACCTACATTTAAACAACTAGCAGAGACGTTTGCAGAAATGGCAAGAGATCCAGGTAGATACCTTGTCATCCCCGGAGACAAGTTTATGCGACTGCCATCCTATTCAACACAGGTAAGACAATTC
>JAAOEG020000025.1:8755629-8780576 GCA_011763625.2 Papilio bianor | reverse complement strand
TTACCATCCACACCATCTTGATGGCTGGCAATCCACTACCGTGCGGTTTTCTCGTGGTTTTCTGCCTCGCACAGCCGTATAATATCGATACTCAAATTAAAACAGTTGGAATTATGATGTACGTCGTCAGAATAGAATTGCCATTTATACGCACGGGTATAAATCAGAAAAATCTCGTAGTGTTCAGCCTGCGTTTGTTGCAATGTAAGAGGAAAAAAAAAATTACGATATCACATTAGAAACCTCAAAAATAACAGTATTTCTCCACTCTTTAATGAATGTTATTTTATATATACGTGTAAATAAACCTTCCTCTTCAATCACTCCATATATTTAAAAAAAACATCAAAATCCGTTGCGTAGTTTTAAAGATTAAAGCAAACATAGGAATATAGGGACAGAGAAAGCGACTTTATTTATACTATGTAGTGATATTAATAAGCCTGAGAAATACATATTGTGGAGACGAGAAAGTTGGATGGATGATCAGTTAGAATCTATGATTGTAATACGTGTCTTATTTTTAATTTTCCATTGTTCCAGCTATGACCGGGACCAGCCTTTCACATTCCAACTTGGAGTGGGTCAAGTGATCAAGGGATGGGACCAGGGACTCGTTGATATGTGTATTGGTAAGTTTTAATTTTCATTTGTAAAACAATAAAAAAAAACATCTATTCACTTAAAATCTTATACAAATCAATTCATATTTAATTGCTTTTTCTTCAAATAAGGAGGAGAATTTAACTTTTACTTCCTTGGTAGATAAATGTATTGCGTTAAATATTTACGCCTACAAAATTTATGAGCCCATTTGCAGTACGAGTATTTACGAAGCGCCCGTGTGGGTTTGCACAGAGCACTTCTATGCTTCTAAAAATATACCAATCAAAATCAAAACAATTTTTGATTAATGTAAGTCTATTACTGGTTTATAAATCCGTTGCAATAATTAATCTATCGTTGATCAGTTTATAATTAGTTTACGCGTATCCACTACTACAGCCGTGAGCAAAAATAATAGGTCGGTTAAGAAAGTTTGAATATCTCAGAAGATAAAGACTATTATATTTTAAGGCTTTTTATTTGTCAATCATGCACAATTTATTTCAGTTAGCTAGCGTCTTTATCTTTCGAGATATTCAAACTTTCTTGGCTTTCTTTCTTAATTTCCCTTTATTTCTGCTCACGGCTGAATTTCGATTTGAAGTTTTAAACATGACTTGTGATTTAAAAACAATATTTGACAGATTATTTATTCAAGTAGCTAATAAAGGTTAAAATAATGTAAGTGGTTATAGGAGTTTAAAAGATAAAGGTGCTCTAGCGGAAGAAACCAAAATTATATCCAATAAAGGCATCGACATTAATATCATTTTGTACTCGTATCCCAACTTTTTCTTTTTTATTTCTGCGTTAAGATCGCTTGTACACATTCAAGTATCACGTTTTTTTATCAAAATGTAATAGCTTCTACGAAAAGCTGTACACAAATGAAATTACACATAAGTCAGATTTAGTTAGTAGTTAGTTTTATTTCAAACTGAAGTCTGTATAACTTATGATTTTTATTAAATTCGACTCGTCTGACGATTTCGGATCCCTAAGTTAACCTTAGTAAACTACGCTAGCCCAATGTGGGTTGACTGCACACATCTTTGAATTTCTTCACCGATATGTGCAGATTGCAACACAATATTTTCTTTCACCGTAAGAACGTCGGATAAAAGTATATATGAAATTCGGAAACCAAAAAACACATTGCAACGGGATTAGAACCCGCGGATTAAAAAACAGGTGCTAATCTGTTGCACGTGTTAATAGGCTTCGATAGCTGGTTTTGTAATTTGATACAATAAACTTTATGAATAAATGAAGACACGCTCTGTTACAAACGAAGAAAATTTAATAACGAAAAAACAAAAGACGTTACAAATTTCGAACAGAAAAATAAACCAAAAACAAAAAAATAAAATAGTCTAAGGATTTCGACTGCGCACTGGCCACATAACCCCAGAGCCGCAACAAATCTCTGAGTCGCCGACGCTCCTTTTATTTAACAATAAAATAATAAACTTAATATTAATAATAAAAAAAAAGACTTACTCAGTTACAAATAGGTGTTATGAATAAGCTTAAACATTTTTCGCATGGTGTTACATGACTCGTAGTACGAAGCTCGTTTACATAGTTGATGTATACAATGATGATTATTTTTAAAGCGTAATATGGTCTGGTTGGAAACTTCTAGAACTCACCGCTTTTGGAATTATAGTAGGATTTGCAGGCCAGGCATTATCACGCTTCAATATCATTGAAACACTTCAATTACCGACCGCTCTGTAGTAATTTATACGTAGTTTGAATGCTTTTAGTGTGTTTATCACAATTTGATGCGATTCGAAGGGATAATGAGAACTCATTAAGTCTATTGCAAGGATTGTTTTGTGAAAAATATTTTCCTACACGATAAGTATTTGGTAATTGAAAGATAGTAGAGCGTCGATGGCACAGGACTTAAGCACTTGATTTTTAATCTGCAGGTCCGAGGTTCGAAATCCCGCCATATAATGTGTTTTTTGTTCTTCGAATTTCATATGTACATATATTCGACGTTCTTTCGGTGAAGGAAATATTTGTAATGAAACTTGTATTTATCGGGAAATAAATTCAAAGATATATTTGAAGTTAACCAACACTCATTGGGGCAGCGTTGTTAAGGCCTAGTCACTCCTAAGTTAAGGTAAGCTCCGAACTACTCCGAATGATGAATTGAAAAATACTAACCCATGGTTTATATTGTACTTTTGTGCTACTCTGACTTGGTACACCATCTGTCGTCAGCATTAACCGCATGTAAGAAGCTGTGGTTTGAAAAACATAATGAATATACAAACATAATAACTTTCGTGAGACATTATTATAACAAAACAAAAACGGTTAACTCACGTATATTTAATCCGGTGTCGGCACCGACTAGTTTCGAGCCCATGGGGACTCTTCTTCAGGGTGAGTGGTACTGGTATTATTTCGCGATCGCGGCCCGTCTCTCACTGTAGAAGATCCCCCGATGGGCTCGAAACTAGTTGATGCCGACACCGGATTAAATATACGTGAGTTAGACGTTTCTATTTTATTATAACATAATGACTAAATGTTTTTTTTTGACAGTGTACAGTGAACAAATAACTCTTCTGATACTGACACACATAATGCACCGCTTTCAGAGGTCCATTTTCAATCTAAAAGAATTATCTCGACGCTAATGCGTACGCTAAAGTGATAGGTAATCCTATTACTTTAAATTTCAGTAGACCAAACTAAATCGAATATACATAAAGCCTCTAAGACATAACTACGTGTATGATGACTTGTATTTATAACGGACGGTATATTAAATATAGCGATCAGTACAATTTCTGCGATTTAGGTCGCAATAGCAATAGAATACATAGATCTGTTATTTACAGAGCGTTTCATACAAAGTAATTGAATAAATTGAAAAGTGAATTATATAAAATAATGTTACTTTTTGTGTTTTGCAGGTGAAAAGCGTAAACTGACCATCCCATCCTCCCTCGGCTACGGTGAACGTGGGGCTGGCAACGTGATCCCCCCTCATGCCACTCTCTACTTCGAAGTCGAGTTGATCCACATTGGTGATTCCCCGCCAACCACCAACGTCTTCAAGGAAATCGATGCTGACAAGGATAACATGTTGTCCCGCGAAGAAGTGAGTATAGAATTAGCGTTTCAAGCAATGGACTCTGACGGCGACAAAGAACTATCGCGAGAGGAGGTCAGTCCCCGATGGTTTCTTTGGTGGAGGAAGGGATAAAGGTCATCCTTGGCACTGTCGCTGATTTTTCTTAACCTAAGCTTATCTAAAGCGTTTCTATATATTCTCATTTGTATTCTGCAATCTATAATACTCGTAGCTAGCAGACTTTACGCGCTTATTGTGAGTTGTATGCATAGACTAAAACGGATTCTCTTGTCTATTGTACTGTTACGCCATGACTATATCCATTTTAATATTTAGTGGCATGCACTTCACTAACTTTTCCTTCGCATTTGTACTATATAATGACTGACAAAACTAAATCTAGTTCAATTCCCTTAACACTGAGTTATATTAATCCGCTCATTTATTCAATAGCCTGTGGGATTCCGTTCCCAGTTTGACGAAACTAGTTATCGTCCTACAAATAATATAATAAATTCTTTTGATATATTACATAAATCGTACAGTTTTTTTGTTATTTAAATAAAGATCTATGCACTTACGTGATAATACTAACAAGAAAAGAATGCTAATAAGATTAATTGTATATAATTTTGTAGATATTTTATAATGAAAAAATACATTTATATCCCTCAGTTAATATGTGTTACCAAGGTTTTAAACTTCTTTATTAATTATTTTATTTATTATTATTTAGATTAATCTTACTAATATTATAAATGCGAAAGTTTAGATGGATGGATGGATGTTTGTTACAGTTTGTCGTCTAAACTGCTGAACGGATCTCGATGATATTTGGCATAGATGTAGAGGTTAATCTGGACGAACACACAGGCTATTTTTGATGACGGAAAAACTTACGGGTCCTGTGGGACACGAAGTTTTTTGTATTTACATATTTATTCGATACTTCCGCAACGGTTCAACATATCTTACTATAATTTAACACAGATATAGTACTTAGTCTGGAATAACGTATATGATACTAAGATTTATTTCCGTTCAGCGCGGACGGAATCGCGGGCGACAGCTAGTCTAACATAACTTCATAGTGGGACTTAGCGTACCAATTAGTCATCCAATTTTCGTTGTTTAAATTGTATTATCATTGTTCAACATAAGTGAGGTAACTACTCTTTATTTTTTGTATTAACTGATTAATTTTAATCCGCAGGTAAGCGAATACTTGAAGAAGCAAATGGTGCCCGCCGACGGTGCCGAGATGAGCGAAGACATCAAACAGATGCTGGAGAGCCATGACAAGCTCGTTGAAGAGATCTTCCAACACGAGGATAAGGATAAGAATGGGTTCATCAGCCACGAAGAGTTCTCCGGACCAAAGCACGATGAACTATAAACTATTGTCTTTAGAATTAGCCGCTTCCCTACTCAATAATGTTATTCTAATTGGATGCGGAATGTAAGACTTTTTATATATTATTAATATTCGATTAAAAATTCGTAAAACTTTTCAATATATTTTTTATTTCTTTTTTTATTTCGTTATCTTTTTATTTAGTAAATTAAAAAGTTAGTACATTTATGTTATATTTAGAGGTGTGTTTTATAACATTTGTTTATACGATTGTACTTAGTTGTTCTAAGTTGTTTGTGTATCTATGAGTTCGTTATTTAAGTTAAAGTCTTTGTACGTTTTACTAATTACATTTATACATGTCTATATATAATGACATATTGCGGACATATAACCATTACAGATATAAATTGTTAAACGTAAGTCCTGTCTTATGCATCTGCATCTTTCGAAATGTGTTTAATTAATTCATAACATCTTTATATCCATTAATTGGCGCCATATTATGGATTAAGTAAGACTGAATCAATATTTTATAACATAAGATAATCCATCTTCAGTCAACTTTCGAAAATATCTCTCTTCAATGTAATGAATAAAATCATTAGAAGGTAACAGTGCATTTAATGATCTGAAATATTCATGTATCAATATGTCTCAAAGTACAGATTGTGTATGAATTAAATAATAAAATCAATTTCGTCATTACAGTATATCAATAAACATACTCCATTAACCAGTTTTTTCTTTCCTAATCTCCCATAAATATTTATGTATCTTTTATTATAGAATAGCTGTTGCCCGCGACTCCGTCCGCTCGGGATAATTAAAATACTTAGTATCCTATGTGTCATTCCAGACTGTGTTCTATACCTGTGCTAAATTACAGTAACATTAATGTTGAACCGTTGTGGAATTATCGACTAAACACGTAAATAACAAACAACTACGTATCCCACAGAAACTGTACCTTTTTCCGGAATCAAATGTAGCTACTACATAGACTACGGAAACGTGTTCTTCCAGACTATCCTCCACAACTATGCCAAATTTCATCGAGATCTGTTCAACAGTTTAGGCGACAAACTCTAACAAACATCCATCCATCCATCCATCTAAACTTTCGCATTTATAATAATAATAAGATTAATATGTATTGAAAAGATTAATCTTCTTAACCAAACTCGCCACAAGGCGTAAATCGAACGTAGATCTACAGCACACGCTGATTGTTTTATTTTGTTTCACAGTATGTGATGAACCACATCGCCACCTTTACTCACAGGATGTATTACTGAGTTTTCATGTAACAAAAAGGATTATAAAAACAAAAATAATTTCAGCGCTTCGTCGACACAAACCATACATTCCATTACGTTTGGCGGGATTGATACTACATTCATACTAATTCCGGGGCTACACTATCGTGCTAACGTTAGCGCTAAAAGTTGAATAAACTTTACAAACGAAACGTTTATCCGAAATAAACCTTATCGACAGCGTAGCAACGTGTGTTTTTGTATAATTTCTTAGCACGATAATTATCCCAGCGATAACGAATTGTGCCGCTACACTTGCTCGGGAGTGGGGATAAGGCGAGTTAGCGCGATAGTGTAACCCCGGCATAACAGGTAAACTTTAGCATGGAACAAAATCTGAAGTGAACTTTTACCATAAGCCAAAGGCCACATGACATCTACGTAAGATTCAAATTTATTTAATCAGTAACTTAGACTAAGAATGTGATCAGTTACTTAAGCTTGAGTTCAATGTCAGAGAAGTAAATTGTGTTTTTTTAATTACCATTATACTCGGTTATATCTAAGGGGCTAGAACCGTCATGTTAACCTTACTGTGTAGCCATCACAGCAAAGAAAAACACAGTTAAACATCCTTAACTTGCTCTCTGGATATTTGTGAATACTAAAATATTTACCTGCTATTAAATGGTTTCAACAATTAACTCTTAGAGAAATACTGTATTATGTTGCATATTTTTATGTTTGTTATCTGTGAAACGGTTATAATGTCAAACGATTGACAAGCGCTGTCTACCATAGAGCCTATTAAATCTTAGTCTATGTTGTCCATTCTATAACTACTGATTTGGGTCTGCCCTTTACAAACTTAAATTACCCAATACTTTTGTCGACATAAGTTTTCTTCCATAGGACTGAAATCGATTTTATGAGTGTGCTATGAAAAATAAGAGTTAACCTAAAAGGTTGTAAATACTAGGTCATAAAATCCCAAAAAAAAACTGAAATCGGTTTTATTTGACAACTATTTTACATAGATGAATGTGCTTGTAAATATTTTTATAGTTGATTTCTACTTTTTTCAATGAAAGAATTAAACTTTCCAAGCTATTTTTAACAGAGGAAAGTAAGCAGCAGGACTTACAAAACCTAAATAAGATTGATGACAATTTGAAACCACAAGTAAAAAGCAGTTATCATTTTACCGAAATTGTTCCTAAACCTAGAATAATTTGGCTACACCCATTTATTCGCCATAAGCTATAATCTACAGTTCTGTTCTGTCATTACACGTATTTTATCTGTGTAACATGGCATTTGTTGCATTTGAGATTTATTTTGAAGTTAATCGGTGTTAGAACGTAGTCGATGCTGCAGCCTTGTTATAGCTATACGAAGGATTAATGAGGTGAGCAGTACTTCTTGCTTGTAGAAGACAACTTATTTTGAAAAAATGTTTTGTGGCAAACGTTTTTCAAGTATTTGTGCTATAGTATTTTTCTGTGACGTCGTATTGATTCTTTACTTTTTAAAATACTATAATAAACAACAATGTTACGTTACGATTAACGAACATCAAGAAATCGAAACCATGCTACCGGACAACTTTCTAAGTATCGGCATCGATGCATCTGAACTACGAAATAACCATAGGTTAGATTTTGGTAAACTTCGTTTCCGAGAACTTGCTGCTGCATTAAAGCCTGCACATTTGAGGTTAGGCGGCACAATGTCTGATCGAATCATTTTTAGCGTGAAAGAAAATCCCCACTTCTCCTGTAATGAATGTGCATCTAATATTTCGAAAGCTGAATGTCATGCTGTAAAAAAAATGTGTAAACACAAAGAACTACCGTTTATTGTTTTAACAGGAAAAGAGTGGTCGGAAATAAATGAATTCTGCAATGCTACGGGAATTAAACTTTTGTTTGCTCTTAATTTACTTTTGCGTGATAATCATGAATGGAACAGTGACAATGCTGTTGAGATGTTTGAATATTCAAGGCAAAGAGGGTATAAAATCGACTGGCAACTTGGCAATGAGCCAAACTCTTTGCACCATATATTCCATGTTACTATAACTCCAAAGATGTTAGCCCAAGATTTTAAAAAATTAAGACATGTTTTAAACCTCCATGGCTATAATAATTCACTTTTAGTTGGTCCGGACACAACAAGACCACAGCCAAACTGTCCTAATTGCCTACAGTACATGGTTGACTTTCTTGGTAATGGATCTGATTTTATAAATGTAAGATCATGGCATCAATATTATTTAAATAGTAGAACAGCGAAACTTGAAGATTTTTGGAATCCAAAAACGTTTGATTTACTTAATGATCAGATAATCACTATGAAAAATAATACAGTTAATTACAATGATATACCAATGTGGATAACGGAGACTAGTAGCTCATATGGTGGGGGTGCTCCGGGATTATCAAATTCTTTCGCTGGGAGTCCATTATGGCTTGATAAATTAGGACTTTGTGCTAAACACAATGTAACAACTGTAATAAGACAAAGTTTCTTTGGAGGTAATTATAGTTTGGTGGATAACAATTTGGACCCATTACCTGACTGGTGGGTTAGTGTACTATATAAGAAACTTGTTGGCAATAAAGTGCTGCATCTGGATTGCAATTGTTCACCTATGCAGAGAATGTATGTTCACTGTGCCAATAGAAAGTATACCAATGATACAACAGCTATAACTATATATGCCATTAATTTAGAAATGGACAAAGTAAGATTTTTTTTGAATGGCACAGCTATACAGGGCAAGAATTTAAATGTTGATGAGTTTATTATAAGTGCTCCTTCTAATAACAGGAAAACTAAAACGGTACTACTTAATGGCTGGCCATTATATTATGAGAACTCGATGCCTGAATTAGTACCTCATCATATTCAATATGGCAACATTATATCCATGCCACCATATTCTATTGGTTTCTGGGTTGTCAAAAATACTTTGATAAAGATATGCCAGTAACATATTTGATAAAAGGAGTAGGATAGTGAATCTTAGTTTTCTTATGGATCCAGTGATCACTGGATTTTGATAAATTTTTTTTCAAAGTTATTAAATAAAGTGCACTGTTACTGTTTGTGTTATGAAAGATCTCTCAGTGACTATTTGTTACTAGCCGTTGTTAAGTTAGAATCATAAATTTATTTTTAATTTTATTTTTAATGTTAAGTATTAAAAATTCATTTTTTATATTATGTATAGGTGCTTCACAACTCTGCAGGGTGTCCCACAATATCACACTATGGTTAACTACCTTAATCATACACTTAAAATCGAACTAAATTGAATGTGTTATAAATAGAATTTTAACTGAACTCAACATTAAAAGAAAATAATGATTTGTTACAAAAATAGACTAGGCATTATGAATTAAACTGTATTTTCTAAAGATGTAACACTGTTACAGACAAGATGGTTAAAATATTTGCAGAAAAGTACTTATAATGTCCAATCTACAGTCAGTATTTTATTTGAACCTCTGCAGTTACAATATAACTTTATGAATAAACTGTTGAATCTCATTTTTTTCAGGCAGGCAATTATTTCATGTCTTGCAATGCAGTTCCTATTTATTTTTTTAATTCAATTTAAGATGATTTTGTTAATATTTCAACATTTAAGTTGGTAGTAAACCCCAGTGTGATGGCGCTATTAATCAACCTGTATAGTTAATAAACTTAATATACTACTTATTCTAATAAAAAAATTGTAACATTCTCCTTTTTAAGGTCAATAGCCTAGTCTAGGCCTTGACGATAAATTATTTAACATATTCAATGCCAGAGTTTTTTAACCTATAAAATCCTAGAGACACTGAATGTAATCCTTGTTTAGGTGGTATGACAATATAAATTAATGTTCTATATATATGTATACAAATCTTTCTAACATGTTCTTACTTTTTATTGAAATTTATATAATTATATTGTTATTGGTCTATCTATAGGAAAGTTAAATCCAATAATTATAAACATAAGAAAAAAGTCTACATATTTGTTTTTGTAAGCACAAACTATGGTAAATCTTAAGGTTTACCAATTTATTTATGATATGTTAACATATGTCACTAAATTTTATGGGCTTATTACCATATTTGGTTGCTAAATCTTAGGTTCTATCGGTAAGTCTTAAGATTCATTCTAGTTCTCGCTTTTATTGTGACATATTCATTGTCAAGTAATATGTTTACTATATCTGAAACATTACATCGCTTGATTGAACCACCTTTGACATTGTGATGATACTGTCTTGTTAGTACATACATCATTTCATCATTGTTTACAATTAAGACTATGTTCATTAGTCAAGGAGATGTCTTTATGTGACATTGAAAGGTATTTAGCTTGAGCTTGATAAGGCACATACATAAAATATAACAATTTATATCATTTACACAATGTTGGATCTGTTTCATAGTTTATATTCGGGTCTGTGTAAGATGTTCAATTTCTGTATAATTTTTTGTTAGAATATTAAGTTTTAAACATGCATTTTGATGATAATGTAATAGATGTCAGCCGGCTACATGCTATAAAAGCATGACTCATTCGCATTCCGCCTGAGCCGAGCATGTAAGCGAAAGTGCCGAACAACCGACAGAGAGGCATGATTGGCAGAAGAGTTCAGCTTGTGACGCTATCACATAGTTCGACTTTATAGGCAACCCATATTATATTTTTTTCATAATGTATTTGCATTTATTGTAGAAACTTATTAGATTAAGAATTGTTATTTTTTACTTTACACATAATTTTTTTGCAAGCTTAACATGGAGAAATATCATGAAATTTTATACCGAGAAATAAATTACACAATGATAAAAACAATTACACACCTAATTTGTAATTATTTTATTAAGATGACCATGTTAAAAACACTAACTTAAACAAACTTACTATAGGGACAAACACAAATATTGTGAAATTAATTGTACAAAATCAGTCCAGCCGTTTCGGGTTCACAAAGTTGCTTTAGAACCACATGTTGTGTAATGGTTGCTCATTTAGCAAATCAGTATGGGAATAAAAGATATGTTTTGTAAGCACAAATAAACATAATTGGAATCAAATATTTGTATCCCAACGACTTTTAAATATAACCTAAAAGATTAAAAGTTGCAAGCAAGTTGTGATCATTTAATACTTGAGACTGACTAGATCTATAATATGAATTTTTACAAGTGTACCTAACAGTAACTGTACTTTTATATTAATTTTTTTATATTTTTGTTATATTTACATTAATGTAGTAGCAATTTTTTATATTCAATAGTTATGATTATATTTTGAATAACTTAACAATTTTTTGAAATTAAATATAAACTACTTATTTGTGGTAGAGGGGTCGTCCAAGTATTACGTAAGTACCAAAGAGAGATGGGGGTGCATTGCTAATTTTTATTGACATGGGGGTGGCGGTCTTGATGGTGACTGCGTCATCAGCAGTTAGGCTAATTATTATTTTTAGAATTACCACTGCTGCTCATCAAACAATAAAACCAGAATAGATTAAAGGAAAAATGCATATATGTACCTATGCTTATGGTAGCATTAGAGGGGGGTGTAAGAATTTTGCTTACTTTTGATAACATGGGATGAGCGGGTCAAAATTTGTAGTAACTATGCTTTCGTAATACTTGAGAACGTCCCCAAATATATTTGCAATAGAAAAATCATTCTATATGCTCTATAGTACTGATACAGAGCATGTAAGATTGTGGTTTATATGAAATGTTAATGTTCCAATTCCAATAACCTTCATAGCAATTGATTGATGCACACTTTAACTGTGTTACATCTCATACAAAGATATTGTATTATCATTCTTCATTGTGCATTTATTATCACTACACTAAACTACAACCCATAGAGGCTAGGTATATATTATACTTTCATTAAACTATCTTACCACATCTCTTAATACATGTACCTACTCATACATTATCTTTATATACCGGCATTACTTCATATAATTTATAATTTTTATTTAATGATTTTGCACTATGTCCAGCCAACACCACCAACAACTCATATTTCAACATGCCCCAAATACCAAACCTTCTTACGTAATACTTTCAATATCATATTTCAAATAGCCTTTTTGTAAACAACATTCAACATGACAAGCATACTTCTCCAATTTCTCATTACACAAGCATTTATATTTTATTTTATGCTAGCTTTTGCCCGCGACTCTGTCTGCTTGGAATTTAAAATAAACTTTAAACAAACCTTTAAACAAACATCCATCTAAATTTTATTAGTTGTTTTATAATATATTTAGATTTTTTATACTATAGGTTAAAAGTAATTTAAATTTTCAGTTTCATTTATTCCATCAAATACTGGGAATATTACTTCCATAAAGGGTGCCATTGTCAAAAACCCTGTGTTAAGACAAATAAAATGTGCTTGTAATATAAAATAATATATAGTAAGTTTATGAAACGTGTGGAAATCTTTATGATCTTGCTAGATTGTTAAATAGTTAAATTTTATGCTAAAAATAAGCATGTGTTTGTAAACCCTTGCTGCTATTATAATATATGAAGTTATAATGAAATTTTTGTCTTATTAATTGCATCCCTAAAAAGGTAATGCCCGTAACAATAGCCTCAAGATATTATTGAGAAATAGTCTTGCACATGACAATGAAGCCTACTGCTTGGCGTCCATACTTGGTGCCAGATTGGCAACAGTGCATAAGGTCGGAAGAGGCCATTTCTAATGGTAGCCAAAGATGGTCGGAATTAGCAAAAAGCGAATATCAGATTGCAAGACAGTATTTAACTGCGGGATTCTTTAAATATTATTACAGGCGAGATATAAACAGTGGATTAATGATATTTCTTAATGCCTAATATTGATTATAGTTTTATTAATCTAAGGAAAACAGTGTTGTCGTTGACATTGTGACATTTTACGAATGATGCCATATACAAATATAGAGCCAATTGTAATTTCACAAAACTTTTTGAACTTTTTCAACTACCTACCATCAAAGCATACGGGGAATTTATCCTCATTTAGTTTATTAACAATTTTTTAAAAGTTTGAATTGCTGAGAACACATCACAATTACAATTTTATGAAGTAAGTAATAAACATTGGTAATTTTGAATGTTAAAACGAATTTTATATGTACTACCTACTGCCTATTAGTATATCTTACTGTTGCACGAGTTAAAACTATTATATAAAATAATAATATAAATTAAATGGACGTAAAAATAAGATATAAAAAAAAACATTGTTCTGTTGCGGAAGATGAAAAAAATAATAATAATGAAAACAAAAGACGACAAAAAATATAAGAAAAGTTAAAAACTTACTTCTAGTAAACAATTAAAAATAAAAAACAATCCAAAAAGGTCGAATGCGCACTGGCCACATACCCACATAGCGCCAGAGCCGCAACATACTCCCCTGGGTTGAAGGTAACTTCAACATTTATGGGATTTTCTGGTTGGTCGATGGAACTGGCTTCGCAGGCGCCTTATGCCGACGCCAATGCCGAGACCAGTTCCATCGATGCTGGACACGGCCTCGCAGACGCCTTATGTCGACGCCAATGGCGAGGCCACCTCCAGTGTTGATTGTCAGCACGTGACCCCAGGGCCGCAACATCCTCCCCGGGGTTGAAGGTAACTTCAACGTTTATCAGATGTCCTGGTTTGTCGGTGGAACTGGTTTCACAGACGCCTTATGCCGACGCCAATGCCGAGACCAGTTCCCTCGATGCTGGACACGGGTCTCGCAGACTCCTAAAGTCGACGCCAATGCTTCCGATGCTACGATCCCCGTGCCATTTTGTTGCACTGCATTTTGTAACCATTTTGACATAAAAGATAAACACATTTTTTTTTTACAAAATGTATGAAATAAAAGATAATTTATAAGACGAAAATAAGTGAACTGCGCTGTGACACGAAGATGAAAAAAATTGTAATATTACCATTACCACCTAACTAGATTAAAAGGTATAACTGACAATTTTTCTTTGTACAATCATATTCCACTTCGCACTATGCATTATATTTAACAGTAATGATAGATAATAGTACGCTAGCTTTGCCTCGTGTTCATCTTGTTTCCTCAATGCTCTTACGTCCATACTGGCAGATAGGATGATACAGAATGCTATTATTCTGTGGTTAGTAAATTGCCCCTAGTCCAATCCAATCCAATCGTTCTCAATAGTTGTCAGAGCCTTGTGCCAGTATTATACTTGTTAACATAGTTGTCCTGGTTAATAAATAAAATCCATACAGTAATCGTTTACCACATGCCATATGTTCAGCTGTTTATAAAACAAATACAAAATGATTTTTCTTGTGATAGTGCTTGTACCTTTATTTAAATGTAGTGCTGAAGAAAATATCATTGTACCACAAGGTTAAATTAATAAATTTTACCATGACACGATGAGATGAAAATACTGTTCGCCTTGTTCTGTGCATTTACTTTACAACACAGAAAAGAGTAATGGAACGACTTTTAACGGTTTCGAAAACACAAATTAAAAAAATTCGCGTTTGCGTTTGTTTTCCTAATTCAGAATTTTTTATAGTACGTACCTAACTCAATGGAACAGGTGTTTAATCCTCTAGCCCCTATTCTGCTGTTTCCATATTGCCTAGACATGATAATGTATGCAAAGTAGTAAATTATATCCTTGGTCTATATCAAGTTTTTTTTAAATCTCCTAGGACCTGCACAGTATTATGTTCTTTTTTTCAGATGAATATAAATGTTCTCTACCAGATGTTACTAGTATTGATGATAATCTGGATATAACCAGATTCAGGTCTGATTTTTCCAAAATTTCTGAGGTAACAAATCCAAACTCTGACTGTTTCTGTTGCTATCATGTGAAAATAAATGTTGTATAAATTTGATAATTTTTTCAGGTTAAATTTCCAGGGCTTATTGGTCCATTAAATGAGAGATTAATATGCAAAATAAAATGTATTGATGGAAACTGGGTTGGACCTTTATGTTCTACTACAGCAGGTAAATTTATAATCTTCTCATTGGTTTATAATTTTATTTGGATGGATATTTATATCAGGTATCTCCAGAACAGCTTAATAGATATCGATGAAACTTGGCACAGATATAAAACATAATCTGGATATTATGTACATAATTTGCAAATAACTTTCAGACTTATTAAATGATTCATAATCATTGTTATATATTTCCAGAAGGCCGGTTTCAGCCAATTTTACGTGAATGTTTTTACCGGGATGACTACAAATTATTATCAATTTCATTTAAGAATTCATCTATAGAGGTAATGTAAAACTGTTCTTCCTATCTTTAGCTCTATTTAACAAATATATTGGGCTTTCATTAACTATTACTTAACTGAGGCTACATAAATACATATCCACAAAATTGCTATATTTTATTAAATGAATTAACTGAAATAAACATCAATATATTCAAATCAAAACCTTAGTCTCCTAGTAATATTATTAATAATGAATAATTTTATATAAACAGAAAGAAACATACTTTCCTCATGGCTCAATAATTACATCAAAATGTAGGCATTTTGGTTTGTATAAATTGAAAGGTGAAAGCCAAGTGAGATGTGAAAATGGAGAATGGAGTCCAAAATTTCCTGAATGTGTTCCCACAACATTAGTCACCAACTTTACAGGTAAGATTTTGGTATTTTCGGAATGTTGATATAGTAAGACAGAATTAAAAATTAACAGAGAGAGGCTTCCCCATTGAGAAGCTTGGATCCTACCCTAAGTTAGGGGTTCATAGTACAGTACATAGTGCACAAATAGGCACATAGTTCATAGTTCTGTCAACCTCACTAGCCCATTGTGGATTGGTTATCTCTTCACTAAATATTAATTTTAAATGAGTTATTTTGTAAAGTAATGTGCTTACAATTAATGCTCAATACATTGTTTCAGGTGATGCGCCACCATCAATCCAATATGTTGTTGTTAGTGGTTCAGCAGTGGTTGAGCCCTCTGGCGAACTGTTTGTGTATCCAGAGAGTACACTGTGGCTTGATTGCATAATTCCCCGAGTATCAGGTGATCCAGATTGGAGTTGGACACAAGCTTTAGGACAGCATAATGCAGGTGACTATTTTTTTATTATCTCAGTGTAGTTTATGAATTTGGTGCAGTAGTCTTTGTATGTAGTTTCTTACTTATGTTCTAGCAGAAGTGAGAAAGAGAAAAATCAATAATAGATAAGTCAAATTGAATATAAATCAAACTGCAAAGTTTCATTATGACCATTTTTATGCCAAAAATCAACAAAATGCATGCATACCAAAATTGATTTTGTTTATATAGAATAATGGTTATTTCAGCTTGGGCGACAGAAGATGGGGAGAAGGAAACGCACTACCGCTTGACTTTAACGAAGATGTCAGCTCGTCACAGCGATCAGTACACCTGTACTTCGTCCGGAGGCCATACCAACACCATCATCATTAAAGTTGTTAGTGAGTTTTATTTACATGAGGTGTATACATAATTAGTTATATAATTACTGTTACATATATGTACATATATCCAGGATTGATGATATTATGTGGGTGCATGGCATAGCTTGGATTAGAGTGACAGACTTGAATTGAAAAAGAAAAGGCCTATGTCCAATTGATCGGTAATGGTTGACATGATGATATCAATCCATCCATACTTTTCATCCATCTATTTCAGTCATCCATTGCTGGTTATATGCTTTATAAGCCTACACATTCAAGGCTCCCGAACACTTTGCTTATATGTATTAATTATCTTTCAAGGTGTTGTTTGTCCACAAATAAATGTGTCATCGCCACGCATTCGCATCTTCTCGCAAGGATGGAGACTTGGCCACTCAGTTCATTTCAGCTGTCAACCGGGCTTCCATTTAAATGGTTCTGCAATAATCAACTGTATGGGTAATGGTGAGTTACTTACCACCATTATGCTACGTTTAATTTTTTTTTTTTACCATTACTTTAGGTAATTGCTTTGTTATTTATCAAATTGTTGTATCAAATTATAGAATATGTAAATTTGCATAGGTCATTGGTCTGCATTGCCTCCGACATGTGAAGAAACTTTCTGTCCGATGCTAAGGACGTTGGGTCCTCACTTGAGTCTAGTAGAATACAACTCATCGTATGGAGGGCGAGCAGTATTCCAGTGTTCGTGGGGCTACAGGCTCGTGGGCGCACCAGGTCTTGAATGTGAACTTGATGGAAGATGGTCAGGAGATATACCGCATTGCATACGTAAGATTATAAATCTGTTAACTTCTAATTTTGTTCAGATAAAACACTTACATGGGAGATTTTATTTCTCCAATATATGCACCTACTCTTAGATAACTTTATTTTGAATTCAGTTTTAATTGAACAGGCTGATCGGATAACATGTATGTGTGTAAGCAACATTGTAACTATTAGTTAAGCTGTACAGCTCCACATTTTCTTACCCATATATGTTTTAACTGAACTTTCCGCTTGTTCAGTTAACACTTCACGTTCAATTAAAACTGAAGTTTAAGGTACTAATATTAGTTTTAGAAATTGTTAACGGTAAATTGAGAAATATACTGAACTAGCTGTCGCCCAAGACTTCGTCCGCTAGGAATTAAAATAAAACTTAGTATGCTTTGTGTTTGTGTACAAAATCTCAGCAAGATTTGTTAAGCCATTGCAGACTTATGGATAAATATGTAAAGAACAAAAAACAGCGCATCCCTGGGGACCTGTAACTATTTCTGGGATTAAAAGTAGCTTATATGTTCTTCCAGACTATCTTCTATATCTATGGCAAATTTCATCGAGATCTGTTCAGCAGTTTAGGCGACCAACTCTAACAACATTCTATCCATAACCTAACCAAACCTTTTCATCCAGTTATCTATACTTTTACATTTATAATATTGTTAGGATTAAGATTAAGATTAATGTTTTTAATACGAAATAGTGGTTATATAAAAAATCTAACAGAAAAATAATATTGTATCTAGACCATTTTTTTTTCAGCTATTTATTGTCCAAATCCAATTGTGCCAGAAAACGGACGTTTATTGACACAGGCATCTGCTAAGAATGGAAAATATGCTGTAGGTGATTTACTAATTTATGGATGTGACGAAGGGTACCAAGTGCTAGGTGAACCTTCCATTGTATGTACAGAGAATGGATTTTGGTCTCATCCTCCGCCATTTTGTCTACGTCCCTCAGAAATAAGAAAAGCAGATACTATTTATATAGAAAATACAACTCTTGTACATTTTGAAGATTAAGTACAAAGATAATGTGGTATAAAGGTAGAACTCCATTATGGTAATCCTTGAATTAATATATTGGCATCCCTACAAACTTGACAAATTAGCAAATATGTCACAGCAGTCAATTTCTATGTTGAAATTACAGCTACTATTACTACTACCACTGCTAGATTAATTGAATTTTTCAGTATTATTTCAAATTTATAAATAAACCTTAAGGATGCTAACATGCATAATATCAAGATAGAATCGTCAACTTTTAATTATTTTTTTTGCTTTCTACCTTGAGATGAATGTAGAACCCACTTGGTGTCCAATAGTAGTTATTCTTTCATATTTATATTTGAAAATCTTTAAGACAAAAATACCGGATAATTTTTTGTCATGATTTTTTTACTAATATATATAATTAAGGGAAAAGTTTAAGAAAAATTGCTTATTATTATGTATATATTTTTTATTGGATTAAATTAGTACAAAATTTAGTAGTAGAACTTAGCAAATTCAAGTATTAATATATTAGATTAGTATTGAAAATATGTTGATTATTAGATTTGTAATTCAATGGTTACCATTTTTTTTATTTATAACATCTTTTTTATTGTTAACAATATTCATACATAAATTACGTATTAACTTGAAATTTGTTGTGACTTTTGTTTTGACATGTATTGTCAAAGAGTATAAAATGTTGTCTTTATTTTTCAAAGATAATGTGAGCAAAGAAAATATCATGTTAATCAAGTGGTTCGACAATCGAAACATACAGTAGACTATCATAATTTTAATTTTTGCTATTATTATCCATGTTACTTATAAAAATGTTAATTATTTTAAAAACATGTCTTCAGTGACATCTAGATCGTAACGATAGTAATTGTTGAAATCTCTTTTGTTTATGTTATATACGATGTTTCATTCATGCAATATGTTACTTTATTTTAAGCATTATGTTTATTCAAAGTTATATTAAATTCTCACTATTTTTAGTTATTGTTTTAAGTATTAACCCATCATCGCGGCGGCCATACACCACTCAAGTGGGGTCAGAGTACAAGGTTCTATAAATATTTTTGCTTAAATTTCCAACCAGGTGGCCGACCGTTTAAACTAGTTAAAATTTTAGTAAATTAATTAAAAGCTAGACGAACAAATTAAGAGGCTTAATATTCTGAAGAATAACTAGAATTTATTTCATGATGCAAGGAACACAAATTATTTAATATTTATTTATCATCTGTGATTTTCCCTCATGTTTCATTGTAGTCTGTGAGGCTGAAGTTATATTTTATATCCATAATCATAGTCATGTACTCAACTAAAATTGACGATCTGCACCTCACAGATCACATGTGTGAGGCGGATCAGTAAATCGGCTCGTAGATTAGGTCAACTTGTACCTGCCTATGAAGTTTTAAGAATAAACTTTATGGTTATTACTTGCTTTTGAACTTGGGACATGCATCGCAGTAGGCGGGTTGCGGATTATGGGCTCATATAGTATGATCTAGTACATCTAGTAAATCTAGTACGTCGCATTGAGCTGAAAGCTGCCAATTTAGTTTTAGAGCCGCAGCTCAACGGAACAAGCCTATGTGACTTGAACTTTTGAACCGGTTCTTTTGAAACGACGGTCTTTTAATCAATAATGTCAATTGTGTCAATTACAATTTCCTGTAATTGTGTCAACTTCAGATCACAATCCGAACTTCATAATAAACGTTATCGATTTAAAAATTAGCATTGTAACATGTTTTAATACGACGGTTAGCAGTACATGTATTAAAAATGGGTATTTTCACGAAACTTCTTATATTTGGATTAATTACTGTGAAACTTTCTCCGTATTTCTGTGAATACTTGGGAAATAGTTCATATAAATGGCCAACAGTAGCTATTTCCGTTCTGGTCAGAAACAAAGCCCATACTTTACCTTATTTTCTTTCGTGCCTGTTGAATCAGGACTACCCTAAAGATAGAATCTACATTTGGTAAGTAATTTGAACTATTTATTCGCATATTTAAAGTTCTTGGGTTCAATACAATGGGTTCAATAAGAAATGAAAAAGTAATTGGAGGTAATACAACTGCAGTTTTTGCAGTTATTTATAGTTGGTTTTCACATCGTAGTATTATAGTAGAGATGTCAGGATTTTATTGAGTTAAAAGGGGCATATTTACAATCTAGTTTAATCTAAACTAGCTCTCAAATATCAAGTAATAAATTTCATGAGGACTACTTCTGGCCATGCATACGAACAATTGTGAACACATGCTATTGTAGTCGTCAATACTTTTGGCGGCTTAAGAGCTGCGTAGATTGCTTACCCCTTTACATCCTGTCGCATCCTTTATTGCATTATGCACAGACTTGCGCGATGATCACAGCTAGCGAGATCTTTGATGTAATAATACATGTTTTTAACTTTTTTTGATGGTATAATATCATAATTTTTTTTTATATTACAAGTTGCCAAACAAGCAAGCGGCCACCTGAAATCGCTGAAATAGCAAAGTGACCGCTGCCAATAGACATGGACACGCACTGAAAGAGAATATTTCCTCTTCCTATGCGTATCCTCCTTCATCAAGTGTTCTTACCCTTCCCACCCTTTCCTTGTAAGGAAAGAAGTCTAAAATTAGGCCTCCAGCACTACACACATCAGATGAAACGCGGGATAGCTTCTCGCCTGTTTTCTGTGTGGTCATGGTATTGCACCGGGTGAGCCGGCCCATTTGTGCAAAGATGTTAAAGTGGGCTCTACCACTGTTTAAAAACGGCGTAAGGTACACATGAAAAAGGATGACTCATTATAACATTCTTCCTGAGTCCAGTGTGCAAGAGAGATTAGAACAAGCAGTTGTGTGGCAGGATTAGTTTTGGTTGTGACATGTCTATAAGTGGAATTAATAAAAAAGTGAAGTCACCATTTGCAGACAACAAGTTGTTGAAGCATTGTCACTTTAGGTAAGTTTTGCTTTTTAAGGATTTATAGTGACTTCAATGAAGATAATAGTATTGAGATAATAGAAGATTGGGTAAAAGAGTTTGGGTCATCTTATAATGCCATATATGTCACCACAAATGCTACGAATGGTCCGTTACATCCAGACGAAAAAACATCTTCCAACTGGACTCCAAAGCACTTTGAACATGTAATCCAGCTGAGAGAGAGTGCTCTTAGATTTGCTAGAAGAATGTGGGCTGACTTTATATTTGTGAGTAAATAAAATAACTAAATAATTGGATGTAGATTTTAATATAATGTGACAAATGTAGATTCAATGATACTCCGGGAAGAATATGGGGCAACTGACACATCACTCTTGAATCAATTTAACCATTAAGGCTCTAGGCGATTATGATAATGGGTATAAAGGAAGTCATAGAGATGGATCATATTTATAATACTTTTATTATTTAATTAGAGGTTATTACCAAGATATTGCAATGCAACTCTCAAGAGTGTAAGGATTGTAGGTTAGTTTATTAGACGCTCAGAGTTTGTTTAGTTTATGTTTACTGACAAATTATTATACTAAATGTGAATACTTAAACATTTTCACAGAGATATCTTTATATATGTAGCATGCACTAAAATGGACTGTTCATTGGTCTCCTATACATTTAAAGTTAGGGATTAACTTTTTAAAAGCATAAAGTGGAAATAGCAATCACAAATTAATGCAATATATTCTTGTCAACGTTTTTTTTCACAATGTAGAAAACATTTGTTTTGTTTTCAGATGTTAGATGCAGACGCATTTCTGACTGAACCAACAACATTAAAATATTTAGTGAATAAGGACATGTTAGTTGTCGCTCCTATGCTCATCTCGGATGGACTTTACTCAAACTTTTGGTTAGCTTCTTATAAGTAAAACTATTCTATGCTTTGTGTTTGCATGCTCTGTATTTTAAGGTGCCATAGTTTACACCATATGTTGGAATTATAATGGATATTGCAAACTATAAGCCCTATGTGTTGTAAACATTTAAAGCTTATGTTTTACCAAATTAAATTGTTGTCAATTATGTCATTGACACCATTTAGGGGTCACTACGAAGGGGTTTTTTGATGACATCTATATGGTGATTGTGTTATCAGTCAAGTTTTTTCACATAATGGTAAACAACATATTATCTGTACTTTAAAACAAAACACTTCTGGAATTTACAGTTGTATGAGGTTATTCGCTGTCCGAACAAAACTTATTTTACATAAGCATGGAAGCGGGGTGTAAGAGCTTTGCTTACTTTTCCATCTAAATTTGTAATAAATCTGCTTACATGATACTTTAACAGTCCCTTATAATTATAGATGTTATCACTTGCATTTCAAAATAGTAATACAAATATCTAGGCATGTATGAATATTTGATATGATTTAGTTGAAAATTATTCTACAGTCAAATTTAATTTGTAGGTGTGGCATGACGGAGTATTTTTATTACAAAAGAACTGATGACTACACACCTATTTATCAACGTGAAAGAATTGGATGTTTCGATGTTCCTATGGTACATTCAGCAGTACTCATATCTCTAAGATATCGAAGATCTGATACACTTACATATAATCCGGACAACATTAGAGATTACGAAGGGCCCTATGATGATATTATAGTTTTTGCTCTGAATGCAAATCGGAATGGTATGCTTTTCTAATATTTCTTCTATATTAATATGTAAAACAAGATCTTTATCTAGCATTTTATTAATTTTAGGTGTACCACTCAAAATTTGTAATGACCATCACTATGGATTTATAACCACACCATTAGAAGATGGCCAAGAACTTAAATATGATCAAGAGTTATTATTGAATGTGAAGATGGAAGCTATAAGTCGTGGCACCCCTTTGTTACTCGACAAACATCTTGAGGGTTATATAACTTATCCGGAAACAGATAAATTGGGATGCAGTGAAATTTTCTTGATTAATCTCAAAAGAAGACCACGGCGACTGAAACTTATGGCATCAAGCTTTAAGGAACTGGGCCTTGAAGCTAAACTGTTTGTAGCAATCGATGGAAAGTATGTTTCATAAGTAAATTATAACAACTAGCATATGCCAGTACCAGAAGTAAAAAATTATAGTCTATATAACTTGGGAATTGTGTAGCTTTCCAACAGTAAAAGAATTTTCAAATCGGATTAGTAGTTTCGGAGATATAATTCAATGCAAACAAACTATCAAAATCCTTCTTTTTTTAATATTAGTATAGACTAGCTGTCGCCCGAGACTCCGTTTGCGTGTTCATTTTCTAAAATAAACGTATCCTAAGTTACTTACTTAAGTCCTAGACACCCCTAGCTTAGGGGTAGGCTCCGACCCCTCGTTGGGGACGTATAGTGAGCTGATGGATGGAAGTTACTTAATCCTTATTACATCAGTTACCTGCCAATAAAGGTCCCGTTAAAACTGGACCAGCCATTTCAGACATCAGCCGGATCAAATAGACATACAGAAGACACTTCAATTTTATTATATGTATAGATTAAGATCCTTTTTATACTTGGTCTACTTTGGGACTTTTCTTAAGACTCTGGCTTCATGCGACTGCTCTTACTACAAACAATCTCAAAATGTTTTGTTTCCTCTGACTGTATCTTCATACTTTGTCCATTTTTGTGTAGTGGAAGATAGGTTTAAGTCAGTGTACATTTTAGAAGGATGTAATGCCATTGTTTTTTAATATCAGTATTTTGGAATTCCACTTTCAGTTATAGCTATAACGCTTTGTGTTTTTCTTACAGAGAAATAGATGTGTGTAATTTAAAGGAAAATTTCATCACTCTGATGCCTGACTATGAAGATCCTTATCACAAAAGGTAAGACAAGAATACCTTTTTCCTTACAACTTAATGTTAGTCCTAATAATATTATAAATGCGAAAGTTTGGATGGATGGTTGTTTATCAGAGTTTGTAGCCTAAACGGCTGAATGTCGATGAAATTTAGCATACATATAGAGGGTGGTTTGGATGAAAACAGGATACTTTTAATACCGGAAATAGTTACGGTTCAAAGGGATACGTATTATTTTGTTATTTACTCGATAATTCTGCAAAGGTTCAACACATCTTACTGAAATTTAGCACAGATATAGAACTAAGTCTGGAATATTATATATGCTAAGTTATTTTAATTCCGCGCGGACCGAGTCGGGGGCGACAGCTAGTATAGTAAATTTCTAATAAAAGTCGAAAATTTGGCGGGAACGTAACGAACGCCACACAGAAGACAGACGTGAAGTGGAAGTAATTCCGCGTTTCGTCTGATGAGTGTGCGTTCCGGAGGCCTAATACTAGTCCTCTTCCCCTTC